>SKCR01053981.1:0-52928 GCA_019454045.1 Zanthoxylum bungeanum | reverse complement strand
TCTAGAGTTCAGTGTTGGAGGATCGTATGTTATTATTTTCTATAAAGTCGGCCCAAGCCCGACCGGGCTCAGCCCGGCCCGATAATCTATGGGCTCAGTCCGTTGCCACTCCTACTATCCAGTGAGTTCTCATTCGAAGCTCGTTCTTCTAGCGTTTGAATGAATCTGAATCAAGTCCGTGCATTCAAACAAGAATGCGATATCAACTTTAAACATGAATTTTCAGATTGAAAACCCTAACCTATATAGGGTTTTCTAAGCCGCCTTTCAATTTTTTTTTTTTTTTTTTAACATAAACTTAAATACAAGGGCATCAATTTTGAGTTTCCCTTTGATTAGGAGTTTACCATTAATGACCCAAATCATTCATCAATGTCTTTTTCCTATATTAAGCTTCTCTTTTGATAATCATCATAATACAAAAACTTATCAAGTGTTAACCTTCAGAGTTGTGAGTTAGAAATTGATTGTCAAAGTTTCGATTGAAACAAATTTGCTTATTGAGTTCAATGCCAGAGGGGTTGCTGGAAAATGCTATTTGATGCAGATTTGAGGAGTTGTCTTGATTTATTACAATCATGATAGTTGAGTCGGCAAAGATTTTACCTTAAGTCAATACCTTGATTGTAAGTTTCTCTTACTCCTGAATTTGAGTAATAGCCTATATCCATAATGATTTTTCTCTGTTAAGTGTTCTCCATGTCGTAAATAAATCTTGGTGTGCTTTGTTTATTTTATACTATTTACTTTCTGTATAGACTAAAAGTATAGTTAATTGTATTAGACTTAAGAGTATGTGAACATAGTCTTACAAACAATGTCATATGACTAGATATTATTGTAGTTAATTTTAATTTCTAATTCACACATATTACACCGTAAATTTATACATAACTAAAAGCAACGACATACTACAAACTAGCCATCCAACCTCGTTTCCTCTCATCACTCATACTGAGAAAAACTTTTCTCCATTCCAGATGTATAATCTTCTCCATTAGCTTGTTGTAATTGTCAACATCAATATTTCCCATGGCTTCAGCAGCATCAATACCGCACCATTTGGTAGAGAATATTAATTGATGGTATAAGCTAATTTATAAGTATTGTACTAAGAGTATAAACTTACTTATAAGCTCACTAAATTATGTACCAGTACAAAAACATCTCAGTCTTCATAGTTGACTCGTCCACGATCTTTTCTAATTCATTATTTAAGACTTCAGAACAGATGAAGTAGTTTTCCATCTTTTTCCTTACTGCAAGGTCCATACGATAAGGCATCACACCTAGTAATCTCTACAAAAAAACAAAATGATATATATAAGCAATCTTAGTATATAATTATGTGAAAGAGTGAAAGTACAATTTATACCTATGTGGAGCAGTGACAGGTGACAATATTTGTATATGAAGCCATGATGCTTAATTAGATAAGAAAATTCACAATGTTTCTTGCTCAAATGGTTGAACTTTGACTTAAGTTTTGGCAGATAGTTGTTGCCCATGAGCGCTGAAACTTTATTTTCTCCGTTCCGGAGTTTCCGGACTTCGATTCGGTCTCGATTTTTTCCTACGGACTCATAACGGAATATAGTATTCCATAAAATAATTTACAAATACACCAATACTTGATATCCAAGGATTAGACCCACTTTTACTGCGCGGACCATCAATCCGACCCTGGGGATTCCACATCTGCCCCCAACAAAATTTTGACTCAAGTTTTGGCACAGTGTATCTTTCATTGGTTTTTGCAAATAACTCTTCATCCATGACACTCCATGTCTTTTTGGTAAACTTTGTTGTTTTGGAATCCAATTCTCCCATTTTTACATGTTTATGCAGTATACAAATAAATATTCCTTCATTCGTAGAATACCACTCAGCTTTATCATCGGAAGCCATTTACTTCTCCAAACCGACAAAGGAAACTGTTGACGGCTGTTTTTCATTCCAGAGGTAATTCGAAAAAATCACTCCTCGAACAAATCTCTCACAACTGTGAATTTGTTTGATTTATGGGGAACCAAAGGCAAACTTAGCACGCAAATATGAAATCACACAGATAAAACAAATGATTTAACGTGGTACGCCGGAATGGATCCAACCTACGTTCAGAGGCACAAAGGAAAATGAAATTTTTATTACTAGCTCGGGTTTAACCAATCTTTTTTTCTCTCTCTAACTCAGACCTCTTTTCTCTCTTTTACAAGTGAAGAAACAACTATCTCTTGCTAGAAAATAATTGACCAACCTTTTACAATGAACTCTCAACATCTTTATATACTATGACAAATTCTACTATTACACGAACTTCTTGACGTCAGTCACGTGAACTTGTCATCGCCGCGCAAGCTATTTTCCCCAATTACTCTGCAAATAGTAGCTCTGCCATCTGACACCTCATTAAATCATGCCACTTTTGGTAACTGCTACACGCTACGCCACAATGCCAACTCTAACTGCTCCCACATGACAGCGTAAGCCATAAGATAAGCTGGTGGCCCGCTTTTGTCACATCAGACCTTTTGGAAGGTACAAGTTTTCATGTAGGACTTACGTAACCTAAACTTGAACATAATGCCATTACCCCGACCTAACTCATCGGGTCAGTAAATTGAGATGACCGATGGAAAATTCAAAATGATTGACCTATCTGATCAGGTCGGGTCGGTGTTGAGACTTTTACTCCCCTCATATTCCCTAAATATCTTTCCACCTCAGGTCAGATATAGAGTGCAAACTAATTCTGATCTCATTGTCAGGCCAGATGCATATGTTTCTTAGGCCTGGGCCGCTTGTTCGGGAAGTGGAAATCCCCTCTATATCTTTCTTCATACTTTAGGAACCTTCGAGCCCATAAATTATTGGGGTTTTGGGCGAGGGGCGCAGCGGAAGGGCGAGTTCGGGCGAAATCGTATTTTAAAACTTTTTCAAAATACCGAATAAATTATTCAATAGCTAATATGAATAATTTATTCATATTTACCTAAACCTATTTATTCAATATCAAATATTGACATAAACAAATTGAAAACTCGCGAAACTTTTACGAAAACCATTTTTCCGTAAAATTGCCTAAAACACGTTTTTGACCGAACCGACCACCCAACACTTATGGAAACTGCCCAGGTCAGATCCAATAGTGTCGGGGCAGTTCATGGGCTACCCGAACAGTGACAGATTCACTGTTTGGACAGCCGTCACCCGATTGGCTCAAAATCCACCAGGTAACGCCGTTTTTGGTCGTTTTCGCTTATTTCAAGTCAAAAAATACTTTCCGGCAATTATGCCAACTCCCAAAACACATCCAAAACATTCAAAAGACACCAATTTCATCACAAAATCAGAATCATTTCCAGGTCAAAATAGAAAACGAAATTGTCCAAAAATTCATGCTTTAAACCCATTTTCAACAAGATTAATCTAATTAATCCATCACCAAATGAGTCCCACCACATATGAATAACTCTAGAACAATTCTAGGCTATCTAAGAGTGGATCAATAACTCTAGAATGACAACAATATTATCCAACAATAATTTGAACAAATTGGAGCAAAATTACACTAATTAGCTCCAATACCAACTTCACACATGCATATTCTTCCTTCTCCATCAACCACAAACAAAAACCCCAAATTTTCTCAAACAAAGAAACCCTATAACATTTCTAAGTATTCAAGAAAAACATGAAACTAATTTAAAAGCTTGAATTGTAGATGATTACCTTTTAATCTCCTAAATTCCAAGCTTTTTTCTTGAATTTCTTTGTCTTTCTTTTTGTTTCTTCAAACATCAAAAATTTGGGTTTTCTTCCTTGGGAAGAATCGGTCATGGAGGAGAGATTAGGATGAAGAAAAACAATTCCCCTATTATTTAAAGGAGTGGACGAAAATGAGAGAGAAATAAAGGTATTTTGTTATTTTTTTTGTTTTATTTAATCAAATTAAATCAATATCACTTTATAGTATCCAATCAAAATTGAACACAAATAAAGTGTATTAAAAGTCATGCCAAATGGTCCAATTAATAATAAACAAGTGTGATAACAATTATCACAAATAACAATTATTAAAATAAATTAAATATAAAGTTAAAGTGGTGACAAATCAAATTTGACATTTTAACATTTAATTTAATGACAAGTGTAACAAATAATAATTAAATATTTTTCATAACAATTATGAAAAATTTAATCAATTAATTATTATATATATATGTATTTTATTTACATTAAATAACAAATACATATATTTAATGGCATGTGTCAAAATCTCATTTGACGAATAATTAATGTGTATCTAATCGTATTATGTATCAAATACAAATACACAATAATTATTAGCGGACAAAATCTCCTAATTGCATGTGTTATCGTTTAACCGATTAAACGATCCGAATTAATTCACTTAATTCGGTGAAGTATTATGAATAATCCGTATTATTCATATCGAGTTGCCCAAGTGCTCAACGAGTACACTTTATATTGTGAGACTCTCTAAGTTTAGGTTTATCTGTCACGAAATCCAATTTCGTGTCCATAATCCACTCACTCATTGATTATGACGACCACGGATAATCACGCTAAACTATGCAAGCCGAGGTCATAGCATACATATAATCCATCTGTCACAGGCCATCCGTATTATACCTGGGATATAGATGAAAACATCAAATCCGTTCGATATAATACATTCGACTTTCAATTTACGATTTCTAAATAACACTCGGAACTGGTTTTCAAAGTTATACCACGACCATTGATTTACTAGATCGTAAACATGTGAGGATGCATATGCCCTGTACACAGGACTGACAGATCCTATCTTGATACGCACAAGATATCATGAGTATCAATCTACACTCAACGAACATGCGGAGGTCTGATCATGACTAGATCGTTGACGTGACTGCCATCAAAGTGTGGAAGATAGCTCATATATCCACAGTGATATCTCAAGTCGAAGGACCACTATGCTCGCTCAACTCGAGAAGGTTCCTATTGACGTTGGTGTACCATATATTAGGAAACCTTCGGTGAGTCGTTCGGTGTCTTATCAAATAAACACCTACATGTCTATACGAGTCTCCCGAGACTCATGGTTCACTGGGATAAACCATCGGACCAAGTCACGATATACGACATGTACTGGTCTCATCGGATTTTACTAACCGACCCATGTTAGCAAATCTTGACCAGAAACTTTATTTCAGGATATACAACTAATAGTGCACTTCCCAATGTCAATTACAAACTACGTTGTAACTGCGCAATATACTGTAAATCCTAGGGTCTTTGTCTAATATACACGTATCACTGAATCAGATTCAGTTTCAATCTAATCGAGATCAGATCGAATAAGTGTATAAAAGACAATGGTGCTACCAGTAAAATTAGTAATATTATGGAAAATTGAACCGCTCGTATTAATGAATCATACATAAATACGATCCGAATTGGCACTCCGAGCACCAACCCTAACAGAAATCACCATCAACATATGTCCCTTAGTTCTCGGTATCAACGAGTCTGCGAGTTGGTACTGAGAAATATAATGGTAGGGTGTCTTCTTATGCTGGAGTTCAACTCTGATTAAGTCTAGAATTCAAAATCTACCTAACCTCAGATAGGGTTCCACAATCTGCAAGCAATAGTGCTTTTGTAAAAATCCACGTCGGGTTTATAACCCTAACCTAACACCTCTGCTTCTGATCCATAGCTTGGCCATCTCTTCCATTAGGTCCTCTTTGACCGAAAATGTGTTGGAGTCTTGACGCGGGCTGAGCGGAAGCTCGCGGTTCAAGTGAAATCGTAATTTTAAAACTTTTTAAATTACCGAATAAATTATTCAATATCTAATATTAATAATTTATTCATATTTCACATAAACATATTTATTCGATATCAAAAAACGACATAAATAACTAAGAAGCATCGCGAAACTTTTACGAAAAATGTTTTTCTGCAAAATGGCATAAAACATATTTTTGACCGAATCGACTACCCAATACACATGAGGGCTGCCCAGGTTAGCCCCAACAGTATTAGAGCAGTTCATGGGCTGCCCAAACTGTTGGGTTTCTTAGGTCAAACCAAGATCATATTAAGCATAAAATGGTGTGAATCAACAAAGTAAAGTAGCATAAAATACTTACAATCCTCGGTTGAGTGGATGTAGGAGATAACAAAAATTTTGCCTCCATGGAAGTTGCTCCAAGCTTCTCCTTTGATGTGTGTTGAGCTTCCAAGCTTGTCCTTGAATTCCAAACTCATGGATTAGTGTCCCTAACACATTTGTATGACTCCTTTATGTGCTAGCACTTAAAAATTTTTACAACAAAACTTCATTTTCTTCATTGTGGTTCACGGCAAAGTGATGAGAGGAGAAGGAGATAGCTCATGCCCAAGGCAAAGAAAATGAGAGAGAATGAATTGTAAAGGTGTGTTATGATTTTCAAAAAATCAAAGACGTATACCAAATCAAAGTTAGTAAAATGTCTTTCACCTTTTTCATAATAAAATAATGAAAGTGTAATATAAAAGTCATCAACAACTACTAACTTCCATCAAGCTAAAGTAACAAAGTTGACTAGTGATGTGACTTGTGTGTGGGCCCCACTTTAATTCAAAATTCGAGTGGGCCCGCAAACACATTCCGGGCTTGGGTTCGTTAATTCTGAATTAACGAATTTTCCGTTGCGACGTAATTAAATCAAATTTAATTAAATAATTATGCATAGTAAAATTACTATTCACGTCGCTCGTGAATTAATTCTAAATTAATTCGTTCGCCCGAATTAAAATCCAATTTTAATTCCGTTATGAAATCTAATTTCATTTAATATATCGAATATATTATTTTATCGATTAATTCCAAATTAATCGTTCTCTCTCTATTAATTGAATTTTATCCCAGATAAAATTCTCCGTAATTAATCCTAGATTAATTTTCTCTATCTTCTAATTAATCCCAGATTAATTATGTCCGAGTCATACGTCATCGGTGAATCTTCGGGAAGCGACCCATGAGATCCCTGGATATGTTGGCAGTAAATCCGGTCGTCGGATTATCCGAACACGTGCGTACCCGGTACCAGGTTCTTACCGATTTACAAGACATTGTTGGCTTCTAGCAAAGCACCGTGCCTACCCAATTCTCCAGAAATATTCTTTTAGGAATATATAATCTATGTCAGGCGTAGTATACGTAGTATTGCGTATAGCGATCCAGTATCGAATGTCACATGATAGGCCTGTGGCTGGAATTGTGTCTGCCCCGTACGAAGCATATATCAGATATTTGGTAACTAGTCTCTATAATCGGATAAACATGACCTAGTCATAATATCCCGATGACTGCAGTACTTAAGAGTACTATTTCCGTATCCTACGTGATCATCATCTCCATATGACTGAAGTGATACTTCCATCTTGACATCACACCCAATACATTATGATTCTCAGTATACCCATAAGAGGCGTACACAGAACCTGTTAAAGCCCCGGACTACCAAAACCAAAGTATACTGATTGTCGCAAGTATTAGCGATGCAAGTCTCAGGTTAAGACCAAATACACCTACCCTGATTCGGATTCCCATATACACATAGTCATACTACCAATGGGATTCTGATGGGTCTATCCAGGGCGAAGCTGTTTCCGTACCATCGGTAAACACAATCTCGTATCACACTTGCATAAGTATCCAATACTTAAATATATGAGAACTATGCCGTTATGCTCCCACAACGCGCACAAGTGCAATACTAGTCTATTCAGCATTATCGATGTCCAGTCTTGATAATACTACGACTTAAGATATTTAATGATTAAACCTTAGTGGATTAATATTGTCTCATATATTATTAATCCAGAACTAATCATATGGACTTTTATCATTTATATATATCTTGGTAATCCAATTACAAATGATAAAAGAACAATTTCCTTTGTCACATAGTTAATTTGTACAACAACGCCATGTTCTGTACAAATAGTGATTCTATGGGTCATAATTGTCCAACAATCTCCCACTTGGCCTATAGCCAATCACTCAAGTGTCATACACCTAAACTATGTACGGGTCGCTCAAACTTCTGCTGAGAAACAGCTTTCGTCAGCGGATTTGCATTGTTATCATCTGATGCGATTTATTCGGTCATCACATCACCACGATGTATGCTCCAACGAATCATATGAAATATTTGAAGTATATACTTGGATCGTTGATGAGACCATTAATTCTTTAGCCTGTGTTGTAGCCTAGCTCAGCTGCTAACATAACTACTCCTAATCTAATTAGGAATTTTATTGATCCAAAATGCTTTTTTTGCTGCCTCAGCTGCAGCAATATTCCGCTTTTTGTTGTTTATTCGGCAACAATATCTTGCTTGGAAGATTTCCAGCTCACTGTTCCGTTATTCAAACTATATAGTACCCTTATTACGACTTATAGTTATTTTTGTCAGTTTGGAAACTTGCAACGGTGAACCCAGTCACTTCAAGTTCTCCTCCTCCATAGCTTAAGAAAGCATCCTTAGATCATCTAAGATACTTAAGGATGTTCTTAACATCAATCCAGTGACTATCACTTGGATTGGCCTGATTGTGACTCCATATGCTCAAAGCCTATGAGACACCAGGTCAGGTACATCTTTTCAATGTACGAGTTCTCGGAGAGTGCCAACAACTTTTAGATCTATCCCAGTAGATCCTTATTCCTAGAATAAAGGTTGAATCTCCCAAGTAATTACGGAGAATTTTCATGAAAGCCAAGCTTTCACCGATTAAATTATGGGAATGTCATTTCCAAGAAATGATATGTCATAATTATATAGGACAATCATTGTCAGTGCGCTCCCATTAACCTTCTTATATACACAAGAATCATTTTCGTTTTGAATTAAATCATATACCATTATGATCTTATCAAAATGTTGGTTCCAAGAACACGATGCTTGCTTCAATCCATAAATGGATCGATTTAACTTGCAAACCTAGTTTGCATGTTTTGGTACGAAAAAACCGTCAGGATGTTGTAAACATCCTCCAAAAGGTTTCCTTTTAAGGAAATCGTTTTTGACGTTCAGCTGCCATATTTCATAAATGAAACATGCAGCATTAGCAAGCATTATCCAAATGGATTTAACCATGGCAACAAGTAAAAGGTTTCATCGTAGTCGACACTATGTTGATGACGATACCTTTTCTGTACAAGCCTAGCTGTGTACATTTGTATGTTGCCATCCATGTTTGTCTTCCTTGAAGACTCATATAGTACCAATAGGCACAATGCCTTCCGGTACATCAACCAGTGTCCAAACTTAGTTGGTATACATGGAATCCATTTTAGACTTCATGGCACTTTGCCCTAAAAGGAGTCGATACCCTGTATCAATTCCTCATACGTAGTCGATTCGTGTTCCTCAATAAGATTGACATCTTTACGAGGTGAGATCAGAAACCCATACCTCCCAGGTTGTTTTCTGACTCTCTCCGACTTGCGCGGTTCTTGTGTATTTGAAGATTGTGGTACAGTTTCATCCCTGATGAACTGTTTGTGTTCCGTGAGGATTCGGTGCCTGGAACAGTATTACTCCAATTTTCATCAAGTTTTACTTTCCTCCCACTTAACACTGCTTATAGGAATTCCTCTTAGGAAAACCGCATGGAGAGCAACAATTACATTGTTCTCTTGTGAGTTGTAGAAGTACTATACTTTGGTTTCCCTAGGATAACCTACAAATTAGGCACTTATCCGATTTGGGTTCTAGTTTGGTATCATCCAAACATATACCCAGCATTCCCAAATCTTTAGGAATGAGAAACATGGTTTCTTTCCTGTTCATATCTAATATGAAGTCTGTCTAACATATTATCACAGAACCTTATTCAAAATAAGTATTGCACTGTTTAATACGTATCCCGTAAAGGAAATTGGTAGCTCAGAGCGACTCATCATTAACCTAACTATGTCCAATAAAGTTCGGTTTCTCTGTTCGGACACACCGTCAAATTGAGGTGTTCCGGGAGGAATCTACTATGAAAGAATACAATACTCTTTCAAATAGTGGAGAAACTTATTGCTTAAGTATTTTCATCACGGTTCAATCGTGATGTTTTAATACTCTTGCCGGTCTGTTTTTATACTTCGTCTCGAAACTCTTTGAATTTATCAAAAGTTTCTGATTTATGTTTCACAAGAAACACATAACCATAACGCGATGCCACATCCGTAAAGGTTGCGAAGTATTCATATCCACCTCTAGCCTAGCTAGACATGGGCCCACTTACGTCACTATGAATGAGGGCTAACAGATCGGTGGCATTTGCACTTTTACCAAGTAAAAGGTATTTTAGGCATTTTGCCCAATAAACTAGATTTGTAGACATCATTTGAATTAGAATCAAATCCGTCCTAGTACCCACTCTTCGAAAGTATGGATATACGAGTCTTGTTAATGTGTCCCAAACAATAATGCCACAAATAAGTATCATCTGATTAATTCAGTTTGAGCTATTTGTTTGTCATGCTATATGTATGAGATTAATTTATATTCTAAATATAAATACTATTATTCACATCTAATGTGTTTATCTCGATATCATCTTTATAAACAAAACACTTAGTGTTCTAGAATATAAAGGTATACCCGCAACGAGTTATACTAGATATAGAGATAATGTTTCTAGTCAAACTAGGTTCATTATAACAGTTTCCTAATTTAAGTACATGCCCAAAGGGTAGTTCCTAAAATTAGGTTTTTACGGTTAAAACAGTGACTCACGTCCCATTTTCGACTCGCAGGTAGATCTCAACTGAAGTCAGTCTCCTGCTAATCAGCAGATTCTGCACATCAGTACATATTTATGTACTACATCTAGTATCAAAAAATCCAATTTTGAAACTAATAGTGAACATGTTTATGACAAACATAATTGAAGCCGGAGCCTTGCCCCGCCTTCACTTCCTTCATGTCTGCCTTATCCATACGGCACGCTTCAGTGACCCCGTTTGCCACATTTTAGGTAGACATCTTGGGATATGTCCTTTGTCTTCCTAGAAGACTGTGACGATTTTGCCTTTGCCTATTATAGAAGCTCTGGCTCTGCTTCCTTGAGCATAGCCATCAACTCTCCAAGAGTTTACTCTTGGTTCATAATGAACCTGCCCCAGCATTCGGGCAGAGACTATAAGATCAAATCTTTGGAAGTCTCGGCCACGTAGGTAATGCCAAGCTAAACTAGCTGATCGATGTCAGCAATCATCTGCGACACCTAGTGCTCGACAGATGTACCCTCTGACATACACGAGTGAAAGAGCTTCTTTTGCAATTTGTACTTCTAAGATCTAAGGTTAGATCTATGATGATCCTTTAATTTCAATCATCATGGTATAATGATCTAATCCTTAGTTTTTGACGAAAAAATTAAAGTGTCATTGCGGTAAGCATAACAGATTGAGCACTAAAGTTATCATCACCACAAGTCTTCTAAAACTCATGGTCCACAATTTGCTCAACTCCGGGCTCAGGCCCGAGATATTTTTCTATCAAATAGAATAACTTCTCAGTTCCTATGACTATCCTGATGTTCTATTCCCAATCTGAAAATTGAAGCCGTTTAAAGATATTTTTACCCAGAATTATGTTTTAAACGTTAATCTTTCAGTTATCTTGATTCCAATAGTCTAACTATTGATGAGCGGAAAATATATCAATATTTACCGCCCCTTTTACTTAATATTTTGTTTAGTTTCTCGGGTTTGATGAATGTTTTGATGTGTTTTAGTTTATTTTGAAGATAAAATAATATCGGGACAAAATGAAATCATTTAGGACGAAATGTGGATCAAATAAGGGCAATTATTGGACTTGATATATTAATTTTGGAGATTGGAAATTTGAAAGGGCGTTTTGACGAAGTGCAGTTTTGGAAATTCTAGTTTTGCACATCTGTCGTATGTTGGGCATAACTTTTTACTCCGATATCGGATTGATCTGATTCAAGTGCCAGATTAAAGAAGACTCAAAGTTCTACAACTTTGAAAGAGAAAATATTTTCGAATTCTGAAGATTTCATGACCGAAATTGATGAACCATCCAGAAGTGTGTGGAGTGTAATTATTAAAAGTCATTATCAATCATTTTCAAAGCAAAATATTAATTAATTAATAATTAATAAAAATTATCAAATCAACACCAAACAAGATAAGAAATTATTGGAGCAATTATGGATTTGGTGGAGTAATTAGTGGCGAAATTAATAATGTAATTGGTGGATAAATTGATTGATGATTTGATGGTGGCAAAATTTTGCCTATAAATACCAAGCCATTTCATTTGTAAAATTCATACTTTCTTCTTTGAAATTCTTAATGAATAAATAAGAAGATTGTATCTAGTTTGTTTATTTTTAGTTTTCAGTAATTAATTTTCAGTTTCGCACTTTCTTTTCTTTACTTTTCAGTTTTACTTTCCGCAATTTACTTTTACGCACAGTACTTTTCCTTCTTTAATTTTTAGTTTTTATTTTTTTTCAGTAATGAGGAGGTAATTTCCCCAGGTAGGGTGAAAGGTAATTCTTTTACTGTTACTATTTAGATTAATCTCCCTTAAAAATAATATATTCACTATTTAAAATACTGATTAATAAAGGATACCGCTATATTGGTCGGTTGGCAATTCAATTTAATCTGGTTTAAACCTGACTAATCAAGGATACCGCCAGATTGGTCGGTTGGTAAATTTATTTTGGTACCGCCTTTATGGCTGGATTATGGACAAATATTACCGCCTATATGGCTGGTTGGACTTAATTTGACTTAATCAGGATACCGCCAGATTGGTCGGTTGGTAAAATAATATCACAAGTTTATATATTATTTTATGGGAGATATCTAAATTAGTAGTAGTAAAAGTAATTCCTTTTACCTTAGCATTTTAGTTTATTTTACTTTTCAGTTTTACTTTATGTCTTTTACTTTTCAGTATTTTTACTTTATGTCTTTTACTTTTAAGTTGTTACTAGCCCTAGTTATGTGTTAATTATCTGGGGTTGTGATGAATTCTAATATCACCGGTTTATAAGGGGTTATTTTATAGTTTGAGTAATTTAAAGGTTTACTTATTAAGTCTTAAGCTTAATGCTTCTTGTTGTCTGATCACCAATAAGATTGATGTGGTAAATCTAAAATGAACTAGACATAGGGATTTTAGGTTTTAGCCTTAGACTTAATAGCCCACGATCTTCCTTGAGGATATATAACCCTTTAATAGATTTCCTTACAGGATAGGAATATACCTGTCGGGCGAGGGTAGCCATAATTGGAACTTAAACTTAATGAATCCAGATAATTTGGTTGACATAGACATATGGTTCAATTGGGTTAAACTGGGTATTTGCGTCTGACCATCGACAGAGGCTTTTGCATAATTTAGTGTTCCAGGTTAGTAAACTGATTTATTACACAAACATAAAATAACCACTTCATCTTTTAAATGATATTAGAATGATTCACGACCCTAGATCTTTGTGTCTTTTGTTATTTTCCTTAGTATTTTATTTTGTCTTTTTATTTATTTATTTTGTAAAACCACATTCAACCAATCAAACAATCATTCTCTTCTCCATTTAATTAGATATTTGTAAATAAATAGATTCAACAATTAATAACAACAATAGGAATTAAGTCCTCGTGGGATCGATATTTTTATACTACTTGAACGATACGTGCGCTTGCGTTATACGTGTGTGTTTACGCCGGTCAACTATCCGATATTTTTATGCTTCGAATGTGGAGAATGGAACATGAATCTATTGGAAAGTTTTATTGCAATTTGTCGAACAACTTCTACAAATTTTATTTCGCTACTGACAGAATGATAAACTTGAAAGTAGACTGGTAAATAACTAATTGGCAAAACATCAAAATTACCGGATAAATTTCTTAAGGTGCATCGCATTCCAACTGTTTCGGATTGGATTCCCCTCTTTGGTTTCCAACTTGTAGGCTCCTTTCCCAACAACCCTAACAATTCGATAAGGGCCTTCCCAATTTGGGCCCAGCTTCCCATCTCCACCTTCCTTCGTGTTCTGAAACACTCTACGTAGGACCCAGTCTCCAGAAGTGAATGTCCGAGTCCTGACATTTTTGTTGAAGTACTTAGAGATTTTCTGTCGATAAGCAGCCAGTCGAATGGATGCTTTGTCTCTTGTCTCATCAATCGTGTCGAGATTGAAGTTCATCAGTTGTTGATTACTTTCATCGTCGAGCCATTGGCATCGTGCAGAAGGGATGAGTTCCTCTGTTGGAATTACTGCTTCCGTACCAAAAGCCAAGGCGAAAGGAGTTTCGCCTGTTGAAGATCTGGTCGTAGTACGATATGACCACAAGACTCCTGGTAATTCTTCCGCCCACGCGCCTTTAGCCTTCTCCAATCTCTTCTTCATCGTATTAATGATTGTCTTATTAGACGACTCTGCTTGACCATTTGATTGTGGAAAGCGTGGTGTGGAAAAGTTCAACTTGATGCCCCAGTTCCTGCAAAAATTTTGAAAATGATGGCTAATGAATTGTGAGCCATTGTCCGTTACAATTTCCTTTGGTATGCCGAATCGACATATGATATTCTTCCATATGAACGTTTGAACCTCCTTGCCGGGGACTTATATTTCTTGAGTTGTTAATTTTGAAACTATCAAATTTACTTATATCTAATTTTCTTTCTTTTATTTTCTAATTTTTATTTCTTTTGTTTTCAGGTGATTAAAAAATGGAACACTACTGGGAGATTGAAAGATTACGAGCTTTACAAGAAGATACACCCCACATCTGGGAGCAACAGTCCGGTTTTCTGAGGCCTGTTGTCCAGCCCAACAATTATCACTGGATGCCAGAACCAAGCAATACTATATTTGCTAAACAAAACGCAATGGGGAGATGTGACATTTGTAATGGTAACCACCCTAGAGATTATTGCAAATACAAATACCATCCAGGGTGGCAGAGCTATCAAGATCCTTCTTGTTATGACGAGCCATCACATTTCACAGAACCACATTTTCCATCTTATCCACCATCTACCTATGATCTTCATCAACAACCAGAACCATCAGAGGAAGATCAGTTGCTGAACATGCTCGAAGATATGTTCAAGAAACAAAAAGAAAAGTTAGATACAATGCTCGAAACAAGCCAGAAACAATTTGAAAGTATTCAGAGACAATCAGAATTCATTCAGAGGATGACAAATCAAATGAGACAATTCACAGAAAACCAGAACTACATACCTCAAGAACCAGTTTCAGATGACATAGATGAAGCCTTCGAGTACCAATCATTTCACAATGACACTTCAACAGAGGAGGAGGCTGAGCAGTATCAACAACCAGAGGTATCAGTTCAGGAGCCCGAACCGGCAAAGTCTCAATTTGACTTTTATTATTCAGATTCTGACGAGGATGAAGCTGATCTATTTGTACCAACTGCACCAACAACGGGGGATCAAACTTTCAATCCTCAAAATGAAGATCTTGGAGCATGCTTTACCTTGCTGTTTGAAGAAGATCTATCTGAACCATCCATTCCAGTCGTATCAGAGGATGAAAACCTAATGTCAGAAACATCTTTGCATCCTCGGGTTGACAATTTTGAAGCATGTATTTCACAGACGACAGATGAAGAGATGAATACAAGAATTTTACAATACATCTGTGAAGAGAAGGTGGAGCAAGAAACAGAGCAAATGGAGGAGCAAATGTCTGACCTTAATAAAGATCCAGAGCATTCAGGAGAAACATTGCTGTTTTGGGGAGTACAAATTAAAGATATCAACCAGAAGCTTGACAGAATGGAATTTCCATTCCAAGTCAAGCATCATACGAGACCTCCTGATTTTCTTTCTTTCTTTGCAGGAACCACTGGAGTAACAAGGAGCAAAAAGGTGGCACGAGCACTGAATGAGACAAAACTCTTTTTGCCACTTTACCATTGGAAGAGACCCTTCAAAAGCAACGCTCACGGGATTGTCTTTAATCGGACATCCAAAACGACATTGAAACCTCCTTAACAGATGAATTTCAGTCACGTCTGGCTGAAGACGAAAAATTTAGCGCTAGCAGGGAGGCAACCCATGCAATTTGTTGTAATTTGTTTTCATATTTTGTGTGAACTTTTTAATTTTGTGTGTTATTTTTGTAGGGAAAGGCACAAACGAAGCATTTTAAGACAGAAGGAATTGTGTTTGGCAATCAAAGATGAAAAACAATTCATTAGCGATGGCTGAATAAGGAATGAAATCTTGAGACACATCTTATGAATTTATACTAAGCGAGTGGCGTATTGCGTACACAATTCCGTTGCCTTAATTATTGCTTTGATTCGCTTTTCTATTGTAATTATCTTTATTTTCGTAGACAGGATCCAGAATTTTTGACCTTTCACGATCTCTTTTGTTGTTTAGCTAAAAATCGTCCTTTGGAAGATATTAGTGCTATTATTACTCACCCTTTTTCAGGTACTATAAATTCAGCCCGTCATTGCACTTTTGAAGGCATCCAGAGTTGAAAAAGAAATACAAAAAAAAAATGGAAGCCACTTCAAGAAGACGAGTTGAAAACATCTGCGTGTTTTGCGGTAGTAGTGTTGGTACTAAGCCACAATACATAGAAGCAGCACATGAATTGGGTCGAGTCTTAGCAGCAAGGAATATGCACTTAATATATGGCGGAGGAAATCTTGGACTTATGGGGATCGTTTCAAAGGCTGTACAGGAAGGAGGCAGTCATGTTTTGGGAATCATCCCAAAACCCTTGGCAGAGGCGAATCTTATTGGATCATCAAACGGAGAGGAACTGATCGTGCCAGGTATGTCTGAACGACTGGTAGAAATGATTAACCGTTCTGATGCTTTTATTGCTTTGCCAGGTGGCTTGGGCACATTGGAGGAATTTTTATAGTACTATCTTGGGCGAACCTGAACATACACCAGAAACCGCTTGGACTACTCAACGTTGATGGATTTTATGATTTTCTTTGTGTGTTTCTTGATGATGCTCGGAGAAATGGGTTCGTGTCAAAACCTATGAAAGAACTCCTCTTTATTGCCAGAACTGCTCCGGATCTAATAGACCAACTTATAGCCTATGAACCGAAAGTTGACCCTATCATTTCAAAAATAAAATGGTCTGAGGACGATCGTGGTAAGAAGCGACGAATAAATCTGGATCTTAACATTTAATTTCCTGTAGAATTTCAACTAACCAGGTACGATTTTCTAAACTCTTCTTCTACTGTTTAAGACATTGGGGACAATGTCTCATTTAGGTTTGGGGGTGAGATATAGTTAATAGTACTTGTTTGTATTGTGTTTTTATTTTTAGTCCAAAATTTTTCGAAAAATACAAAAAAAATGAAAAAAATTTCAAAAAAAAATTACAAAAATATTTTGTGTTTTTGTGTTTTTAATTTGACTAAAAAAGTGAAATTGGTAAGAGATAGCCGAGTAAGGAGTTTCCACTCCTGAGACGTATCTCAAGCCTATTTTCAAAACAAGTTAATTTTTGTTTATTTCATTTTGAATTATTTAATTTGTGAATTCTCCATAAAATTGACTAAAATGGATCTTCATATGTTCAGTTGACAGATATTATCAACATATATAGTAACATACAGAATGAGCTAAAATTGAAAAGTTTGTAATATTCAGTGCTCTAGTTTAATTAGAGGAAGCATCTCAAAAAGCAATGGAGTAAAAAAAAAAAAAAAAACGTATGAGATCCGAGTTATTAAGTCTGTAAGGGTGTTTTAACACCTAGTGCCCTAAAGCCAACTGGTTTGGGAGTCACTGGCCCAAAGCTCGTTACATGGATCGAAGATGTTGCAAAAATATATATATTTGAAGTCTGAGTAATTAAGTTCGTAGGGGTGTCTTAACACCTGGTGCCCTAAAACCAACTGGTTTGGGAGTCACCGACCCAACGCTCGCTACATAGACGGAAAATATTGTATATAAATAAAAAAAATAGAGAAAAATCAAAGAAAAAAATCAGAAAAATGAGAAAAAAAATTATTCCATTGCTGCAAAAAGGTGTGAATTCTGATAAAACTTTAGGACAAAAATATTACTCTCTTATCAATTGCACTTGTGACTGTTGTGGGCAAAAATGAGTTGATAATATTTTGCTGGCTGTGTATATGGAGAATGGTAAATATAATCGGAGAATTTACTTATTCGGTAGTTTATAAAGAAACAAAACAACTAGTAACTTGGAGTAGAAGTTTCACTTGATTAGTCATTAACTTCTTTATTCTCTTTTCTCTTGTCTTTTTGCTTTTGTGTGCATTAGTTTTAACTAACTTTTTACTTTTGTAAAACATTTGTAGGTATCATTGCTGTAAACCCTCACGAGACTACAACTCGTCCACTAGGGACACCTAGGGGTTTAAAGGCTTGTTGCATACGCTAAATGCAACCGTGATCCCTACGAAAGTGGCTTAGTTTAATTTTAATTTTATTTTGTTGTTTTGCTCGAGGACTAGCAAAATGTTAGGTTTGGGGGTGTGATGAGCGGAAAATATATCAATATTTACCGCCCCTTTTACTTAATATTTTGTTTAGTTTCTCGGGTTTGATGAATGTTTTGATGTGTTTTAGTTTATTTTGAAGATAAAATAATATCGGGACAAAATGAAATCATTTAGGACGAAATGTGGATCAAATAAGGGCAATTATTGGACTTGATATATTAATTTTGGAGATTGGAAATTTGAAAGGGCGTTTTGACGAAGTGCAGTTTTGGAAATTCTAGTTTTGCACATCTGTCGTATGTTGGGCATAACTTTTTACTCAGATATCGGATTGAGCTGATTCAAGTGCCAGATTAAAGAAGACTCAAAGTTCTACAACTTTGAAAGAGAAAATATTTTCGAATTCTGAAGATTTCATGACCTAAATTGATGAACCATCCAGAAGTGTGTGGAGTGTAATTATTAAAAGTCATTATCAATCATTTTCAAAGCAAAATATTAATTAATTAATAATTAATAAAAATTATCAAATCAACACCAAACAAGATAAGAAATTATTGGAGCAATTATGGATTTGGTGGAGTAATTAGTGGCGAAATTAATAATGTAATTGGTGGATAAATTGATTGATGATTTGATGGTGGCAAAATTTTGCCTATAAATACCAAGCCATTTCATTTGTAAAATTCATACTTTCTTCTTTGAAATTCTTAATGAATAAATAAGAAGATTGTATCTAGTTTGTTTATTTTTAGTTTTCAGTAATTAATTTTCAGTTTCGCACTTTCTTTTCTTTACTTTTCAGTTTTTACTTTCCGCAATTTACTTTTACGCACAGTACTTTTCTTTCTTTAATTTTTAGTTTTTATTTTTTTTCAGTAATGAGGAGGTAATTTCCCCAGGTAGGGTGAAAGGTAATTCTTTTACTGTTACTATTTAGATTAATCTCCCTTAAAAATAATATATTCACTATTTAAAATACTGATTAATAAAGGATACCGCTATATTGGTCGGTTGGCAATTCAATTTAATCTGGTTTAAACCTGACTAATCAAGGATACCGCCAGATTGGTCGGTTGGTAAATTTATTTTGGTACCGCCTTTATGGCTGGATTATGGACAAATATTACCGCCTATATGGCTGGTTGGACTTAATTTGACTTAATCAGGATACCGCCAGATTGGTCGGTTGGTAAAATAATATCACAAGTTTATATATTATTTTATGGGAGATATCTAAATTAGTAGTAGTAAAAGTAATTCCTTTTACCTTAGCATTTTAGTTTATTTTACTTTTCAGTTTTACTTTATGTCTTTTACTTTTCAGTATTTTTACTTTATGTCTTTTACTTTTAAGTTGTTACTAGCCCTAGTTATGTGTTAATTATCTGGGGTTGTGATGAATTCTAATATCACCGGTTTATAAGGGGTTATTTTATAGTTTGAGTAATTTAAAGGTTTACTTATTAAGTCTTAAGCTTAATGCTTCTTGTTGTCTGATCACCAATAAGATTGATGTGGTAAATCTAAAATGAACTAGACATAGGGATTTTAGGTTTTAGCCTTAGACTTAATAGCCCACGATCTTCCTTGAGGATATATAACCCTTTAATAGATTTCCTTACAGGATAGGAATATACCTGTCGGGCGAGGGTAGCCATAATTGGAACTTAAACTTAATGAATCCAGATAATTTGGTTGACATAGACATATGGTTCAATTGGGTTAAACTGGGTATTTGCGTCTGACCATCGACATAGGCTTTTGCATAATTTAGTGTTCCAGGTTAGTAAACTGATTTATTACACAAACATAAAATAACCACTTCATCTTTTAAATGATATTAGAATGATTCACGACCCTAGATCTTTGTGTCTTTTGTTATTTTCCTTAGTATTTTATTTTGTCTTTTTATTTATTTATTTTGTAAAACCACATTCAACCAATCAAACAATCATTCTCTTCTCCATTTAATTAGATATTTGTAAATAAATAGATTCAACAATTAATAACAACAATAGGAATTAAGTCCTCGTGGGATCGATATTTTTATACTACTTGAACGATACGTGCGCTTGCGTTATACGTGTGTGTTTACGCCGGTCAACTATCCAATCAACAATTTCAGGTACAATCGAATATAATGATTACTATAGTCTAACTATATAATCAACAACTATTTGATTTGTTAAATTCAAATATATTTGATTACTATAATCCAATTATATAATCAACTATAAATGAAGTAGTTTGAATACAGTCCAACTGTTAATTAAAACAACAATTGAATATTAGTCCAACTAATATATTAAAAAACTTTTAATGACGAAAAATTGAAATGAGCGCGTATTGGCAAGTATCTAAACGAAATTGCAAATTTAATACTTGCCTCCCACTATTTTTCGGCGAGCCTCTAACCCTCTGTTGAGTACTCGGGAAACCTAGTTTCCTAGTGGGCTAGGATCCCGTTAAATAACACACAACCTTGACTTTGGCCAACAAGTTGTATGAAACTTAACTAGGTAGATCTCTAAGATCAATTGGATCTTATCCAATTCCTAGATCCAGTAGGTGGACTTCCAAGTCCGAAACATATATCCAATATATGTAAATATATCCAATATATTTCCTAACCTTTTTCCTCTAAATCAACTAAGCCTTGGCTTTGGCTCAACAAGCTTAATGATTCTAGTTAAGCGTGACCCATTGACTTTGGAAAGCTTCAGAAATCAATGTCGATGGACAAGAAGTGATCTTGACTTTGGCCAACAAATCACAACTTGGACAAGATATGCGATATGGAACAAAGCCTTCATGATTCAAACACATCCGCGATGGACAAAGGTCTTGACTTTGGCCAACAAACCAGTGCCAATCTTGGATATTGAGAATGAATTATTCAATGGAAGGAAAGCGCTTAATATTTGTTGAGGGTTTTTCGCGTAATTGGCAACCAATTAATTATCTTTGATTAGGTCTCATCATACACCCTTAAGCATGCATTCTAAAATCATAATAAGGCGCGATAAATAAATTAATAATGATATACGGATGGATATCTCACAAATTGTTCCTAGAACAAATCACTCCATTTCCTCTCCCCGCTAGCACTATTCTAACTTCTACCCAATTACATAATACTTCTAAAGAAACCTCATTTACATTGAGGGGAATATGTGAGAAGAGAAATACAAAGAGTCAAGAGGTAATAGGCTGGACACGCAGGTCCAATTTAATAAATTCTAAATTTATTACAATAATTTCCAAAATTGCCCTCACCCATCTAATATCCATCCGATATACATTATTCATACATCACATCCATGTATTCACACAAAGCATGTTATCAATCAATCTAATCCAATTAAATAATCTTTAATTTATGACCATCCAATGTTCAAACAACGATTTGATTTGCGCGAGTCCAACTCGTTTAAGAATAAGTACTTAAAGTACGAACTCTTGAATTATATCAAACTACAATATTAAATCCAATTTAATTTGTATTCAATACTAATTCTTTATTTAATTCCAAATTAAATAATTACACTTTTTAATGTGCATTTGCGACTTAGATTCTAAATCTAATCTTAATGGGTCTCAAAGCCCAATTAACATCCAATGTCAATTTAATTAAAGTCCAATAGGCTTTTAATTAATTCATAAGGCATGGACTTTGGCAACCAAAGCCCAATAAGGAATCACCATTTGCCATAAAATTAATTTTGGCCCATTAGGCCCAATTAAATTTTTAAAGGCCCAATGATCATATTTGGACTTTATGGAAATGGTTTTAGGCCCAATTGGATCCAACCAATTATCCTAAACCAAACTTGGCCCAACCAACCCCATTAAGCCCAAATACAACATTTTTAGCCCAATTCCAAATTAAGCCCAATTAATTTAATCACAATATTCCAAATATCACAATTATTTAATTAAAGTGTATTAGCCATAATTAATTAGTTAAATTAATATTTCCAAAACTCCAATTACACTAATTAATCATGCTTTAATTAATCAACTTATGTCCAACACAAATTGAAGCAAAATCAATCCAACATGCTCTCCAAGGCTCACGTCAATATGGATATTTTTTCATCAATTTTGATTTCAATCCAATTAAATCACAAATCAATATATCCAAACATTCTAAACACATCCAATGGCTTAAAATGAAAATTACCATGATCTACAAGTGTCCTTATGTATTCAGCCATGCCAACATTTTTGGGGAAAATTAATCCAATTAATTTTTCATCAAATTGATTATACATAACTCTAAGTTATCAATATGTAAGCATACTCAAACAAACAATTTGATCAAATCATGCTCAAATCAAAAATACCCAAATTTGTGATTAAGAACCCTAAAATATTTCATGCTTAATTTAGGCTATGATACCATTGTTGGGTTTCTTAGGTCAAACCAAGATCATATTAAGCACAAAATGTTGTGAATCAACAAAGTAAAGGAGCAGAAAATACTTACAATGCTCGGTTGAGTGGATGTAGGAGATAACAAAAATTTTGCCTCCATGGAAGTTGCTCCAAGCTTCTCCTTTGATGTATGTTGAGCTTCCAAGCTTGTCCTTGAATTCCAAACTCATGGATTAGTGTCCCTAACACCTTTGTATGACTAATTTGTGTGCTAGTACTTAGAAAATTTTGCAACAAAACTTCCTTTTCTTCATTATGGGTCACGGCAAATTGATGAGAGGAGAGGGAGATAGCTCACGCCCAAGGCAAAGAAAATGAGAGAGAATGAATTGTAAAGGTGTGTTATGATTTTCAAAAAATCAAAGACATATACCAAATCAAAGTTAGTAAAATGTCTTTCACCTTTTTCATAATAAAATAATGAAAGTGTAATATACAAGTCATCAACAACTACTAACTTCCATCAAGCTAAAGTGAGAAAGTTGACTAGTGATGTGACTTGTGTGTGGGCCCCACTTTAATTCAAAATTCGAGTGGGCCCGCAAACACATTCCGGGCTTGGGTTCGTTAATTCTGAATTAACGAATTTTCCGTTGCGACGTAATTAAATCAAATTTAATTAAATAATTATGCCTAGCAAAATTACTATTCACGTCACTCGTGAATTAATTCTAAATTAATTCGTTCGCCCGAATTAAATCCAATTTTAATTCCGTTATGAAATCTAATTTTATTTAATATATCGAATATATTATTTTATCGATTAATTCCAAATTAATCGTTCTCTCTCTATTAATTGAATTTTATCCCATATAAAATTCTCCGTAATTAATCATAGATTAATTTTCTCTCTCTTCTAATTAATCCAAGATTAATTATATCCGAGTCATACGTCATCGGTGAATCTTCGGGAACGACCCATGAGATCCCTGGATATGTTGGTAGTAAATCCGGTAGTCAGATTATCCGAACACGTGTGTACCCGGTACCACATTCTTACCGATTTACAAGACATGGTTGGCTTATAGCAAAACACCATGCCTACCCAATTCTCCAGAAATATTCTTTTAGGAATATATAATCTATGTCAGGCGTAGTATACTTAGTATTGCGTATAGCGATCTAGTATCGAATGTCACATGTTAGGCCTAAGGCTGGAATTGTGTCTGCCCCGTACGAAGCATATATCGGATCTCTGGTAACTAGTCTCTATAATCGGATAAACATGACCTAGTCATATTATCCCGATGACTGCAGTACTTAAGAGTACTAGTTCCGTATCCTACGTGATCATCATCTCCATATGACTGAAGTGATACTTCCATCTTGACATCACACCCAATACACTATGATTCTCAGTATACCCAGAAGAGGCGTACACAGAACCTGTTAAAGCCCCGGACGACCAAAACCAAAGTATACTGATTGTCGCAAGTATTAGCGATGCAAGTCTCAGGTTAAGACCAAATACACCTACCCTGATTCAGATTCTCATAGACACATAGTCATACTACCAATGGGATTCCGAGGGGTCTATTTAGAGCGAATCTATTTCCGTACAATCGGTAAACACAACCTCCTATCACACTTGCATAAGTATCCAATACTTAAATATATGAGAACTATGCCATTATGCTCCCACAACGCGCACAAGTGCAATACTAGTCTATTCCGCATTATCGATGTCCATTGTCGATAATACTACGACTAGAGATATTTAATGATTAAACCTTAGTGGATTAATATTGTCTCATATCTTATTAATCCATAACTAATCATATGAACTTTTATCATTTATATATATCTTGGTAATCTAATTACAAATGATAAAAGAGCAATTTCCTTTGTCACATATTTAATGTGTACAACAACGCCATGTTCTGTACAAATAGTGATACTATGGGTCATAATTGTCCAACACAAACAATGACTAATTCACTGTTTGGGAAGCTATCACCCGGTTGGCTCAAAAGTCACCCGGTAACGCCGTTTTTCACATATTTCAACTCCGAAACAGTTTTCGGAAATTGTTCCAACACCCAAAACAAATCCAATACATTTATATAACATCATTTTCATCACAATAAACCCAGAATTTCCAGATCTGATCCAGAAACCAAAAATGTCAATTTTTCATGCTTTAATCCAACTTTTTCTAAATTAATCAAATTAATAATAAAACCAATCCAAGCCACCACAATTGAAGCAACCAAGAACAATACTAGGCATTAAAAGAGTGGTCATAATACTCTAGAATGACAACATATCATCAAATGATCAAATTGAACCAATATTACAATAATATCATCCAAATCAACTTCACACATGCTATAAGCTTCCAAATCTATCCTCCAAATCTAAAAGGCCCAATTTCTAAGAAGTAAGTAAACCCTAAAACCATTCTAACAAATCAAGAACAAGAAACTAATTTTCTACACTTAAAATATTAAAGATTACCTTCTAATCTTCAACTTTCTTTGACTTTTTCTTGAATTTTTTTACTTTCTTCTTCCTTGAATCATCAAGAAAAAATGGAGAGCTATTTTGGAGGATAGGTTTCGGCCAAGCTTCCCTAGGAAGCCAAAAGAAAAATTTTTTCCTTTAAAAATTGAAATTGTCGATTTTAGAGGGCATTTTGGTCAATTTGACTATATTAATCTAATTAATAATAATAAGCTTTAATTTGACAAATCAAATTTGTACACTTAAAGCTTAATAAAATCAAGCCATTTGTAACCAATAATAATTAAATATTTTTCATAACAATTATGAAAAAAGGATATCATTTAATTATTGAAATATTTAACACTTAAATATCTAAATAATTAATTAATTTAATTATTATTATATATGTATTTTTATTTACATTAAATAACAAATACATATATTAATGAAATGTGTCAAAGTCTCATTTGACAATTAATTAATATGTATCAAATCAAATTTTGTATCAAATATAAATACACATTAATTATTAATTGACTAAAATTTCCGAAAGCATGTGTTTTCGTTCAATCGATTAAACGATTCGAATTAACTCATTTAATCCGATGAAGTATTATGAATAATCTGTATTATTCATAACGCGTTGTCCAAGTTCTCAACGAGTACACTTCATATTGTATGAATCTCAAAGTTTAGGTTTATCCATCACGAAATCCAATTTCGTGTCCATAATTCACCCACTCATGAATTATGAAGACCACAGATAATCTCGCTAAACTATGCAAGTCGAGATCATTGTATACGTATAATCCCTCCATCACAGGCTATCCATATTATACCTGGGATATAGATAAGAACGTCAAATCCTTATGGTATAATATAGTCGACTTTCAAATTTACGATCTCTAAATAACACTTGGAACTTGTTTATGAAGTTATACCACGACCATGAATTTACTAGATCGGAAACACGTGTAGGATACCTATGCCCTGTACACAGGACTAACAGATTCTATCTTGATACGCACTGGATATCATGAGCATCAGTCCACACCCAACGAACATGCAGAGGTCTGATCTAAATAGATCGGTGACGTGACTGCCATCAAAGTGTGGAGGATAACTCATATATCCATTGTGGTATCTCAAGTCGAAGGATCACTATGCCCGCTCAACTCGAGAAGATTCCTATTGATGTTGGTGTACCAAATAAACACCTACATGTCTATATGAGTCTCCTTAGACTAATGGTTCATTGGGATAAACCATCGGACCAAGTCATGATATACGACATGTACTGGTCTCAGCGGATATAAAACTTATAGTGACGCTTTCCAATGTCAATTACAAACTACGTTGTAACTGCGCACTACATTGTAAATCCTAGGGTCTTTGTATAATATACACGTATCACTAAATCAAATTTAGTTTCAATATAATCATAATTAGATATATAATCGTAATTAGATCGAATATGTATATAAAGACAAGAGGTGGTACCATTAAATAAGTAATATTATGGAAAAAAGCATTGTTCGTATTCATAAATCGGACATAAATACGATCCGGATTGACACTCCAAGCACCAACCCTAACAAAATATTGATCCGAGCTAACTCTGGTCGGTCTGTTTACTAGGGGTGAGCAAAATCAGTTTCGATTTCGGTTCCGCATGGAACAGGAACCGGAAAAAATCGGTTCCTAACTAAGTGGAACCGGAACCTACCCAATTAAATAGGGTACCCTATTATTCGGTTCCAATTCGGTTCCGGTCCGGTTCCGAATTACCCTATTTATATAACATTATCAAACTTTGAAATTGGTCTGGATTCGCAATTCCAAGCTTTTCCTCTCTCAATTTAAGAACATGATGTCCATGATCTCAGAGGCATCTTCTACTCTGCAGTAATTTCATCGAAAAGGAAAAAGTCCACCATGAATCAAACTTTCATACCTGAAGCCCGTGACATTCTCTTGAAACTTTCTTTTCATAGTGATTGAACGGAAAATCATGTATAACAGTACGAGTCATCCTCAAACACACAAAAACATGAAGGAATATCGTTCAGGCTCAATGGCTGCAGCCAGTAGAGGAGCCAAGATTTAATTTTCAGGTGGCTATTTTTTTTTTGTGTGATACTATCAGTAGGCCATGGAAACTAGATTTGCATAAACTAAATCACTAATCTATTAAGTAGCTTGCGGTATAATTAATACAAAAAATAAAATAAAAATATCATGATCAACATACGAATTAAATACATCTAATTCAACAAAATTGTTCGGTTCCGGTTCTGGTTCTATGGTCCGGTTGTTCTGGAACCGGACCGGACTGATTAAAAATCGGTTCCATCTATTTAGATCCGGAACCAAACCGGTTACAACCGGTTCCGGTTCCAAACTCAAATTTTCGGTCCGGTTCCAACCAGTTCCGGGTAGACCCGGAACCGGTGCTCACCCCTACCGTTTACTGGTTTCTCTGCTTGATCTTGAAGAAACTCATTTTGTGCCACCTCGTGTTGATGCACGCTCTTGACGTGCTGTTATCCCGAAAAAGAATGATCTGCAAAATAAAATATAGGTCACAAGGGAAAACTCACCTCAGGCTATCACACAGTAAAAGGGCCTCGGCGGGACGTAACCCAACCCCAAGCTAATCTGACAAAGAGATACATTGGGGAAAGATCGACCCCAAGCCATTTAAGTAACTTGGCCGTAAGGGAATGATCATTCTTTATGAAAACATACAATAATAGGGCCTCAGCGGGACGTAACTCAACCCCGAGTTGAGCTGAAGAAGAGATGTATTGGGGGAAAGACCGTCCCCAAGCCATATAAGTCACTTTGATGTAAGGGAATGCTCTCTCATTATGCCACTCAACACTTGGCCATGGGGGAGAAACTCCGACCCCATGCTAGAAAATACATCAAGGCGCCTCAGAAGAATATAACCCGACCCCGAGCCACAATAAAGACTTGGCCACAAAGGAATGTTCCCTCATTGTGTCACTCAACCCTTAGCCATAGGGAGAAACTCTAACCTCATGCCAACAAACACAATAAGGCCTCTGATGAGTGGTAATTATATCACTATTTCCCACTCATTTAACTTAATATTTTGTATAGTTTCGTGAGCTTTGTGAATATTTTGATGTGTTTTGTGTTATTTTGTAGATAAATAAAGTTTCAGGACATTCTGGAGGTGATTTGGGGCCAAAATAGTGAAAAATGATGAAAATGGCAAAATGGTCATTTCACGCGTCGCGACGCGCAAGCCTTTGGAGTAGCGACGCCTAACGTGCACCGGGACCATGCTAACGTACGCCGGGTCCACATGTAAGAATCTGAGAAGTTTGATTTTGCTAACGTGCGCCGTGCCACGTGTCACCATCACAGCCGATTTGCTAACGTGCGACGTATCATGTGTCATCATCCTACGGTGCCGACAATCGCCATTGCCACGTGTCACTCCACATAACCGCCACGTCATCATCCACATCACCTATTGACCAAGTCAAAGTGCCATGTCATCGCCACATCATCATCAACCAATCATAGCGTGCCACGTGTCGCAATCCTACGGTGCCGACACTCCATTTCGCCACGTGTCGCCACGTCATGCCACGTCAACATAATAATTGAGCTCTCAGCCGCCTTGCCACGTGTCGCCTTATCTCCTTATCCAGAATCGCTACGTGTCAAGCCCTCAGCGTGCCACGCCAAAAAAGGCCGGCGTCGCGACGCCCAGAGCTTATCCGCGCCTATAAATTGAGCTCGAGGTTTCAGTTTCAGATGTACCTTCCTCTCTGAATTCTCTGATGTAAATAATGATTTTTCTCTTATTAGTTTCTTTTAAATTTTAGTTTTGTAATTAATTTCAATTACGTTCTGTAATAATAGTAATTTACTTTCTTTATTTTTTACAGTTTTTACTATTCACCATGATGAGGTAATTTCCCCAGCTAGGGTGAAAGGTAATTCCTTTACTGTTACTATTTAGATTAATCTCCATTAAATATAATATATTCACTATTTAAAATATTGACTTAAAAAGGATACCGCTATATTGGTCGGTTGGTAATTCATTTTAATATGGTTTAAACCTGACTAATCAAGGATACCGCCAGATTGGCGGTTGGTAATTAAATTTTCTTACCGCCTATATGGCAGGTTTATTTTGATTCCGCCTTTATGGCTGGTTGGACTTAATTTGACTTAATCAGGTTACCGCCTATATGGACGGTTGGTAAAATAATCACAAGTTAATATATTATATTAAGGGAGATATCTAAATAGTAATTAGTAAAAGTTGATCCTTTTTCCTTAGCATTTTATTGTAATTTACTTTACCGCAATTTCTTTTCAGCATTTTTACTTTATGTCTTTTACTTTCAAGTTTTTACTAGCCCTAGTTATTTGTTGTAACTAAATTAGTTATCTGGGGTTGTGATGACTTTTAATATCACCGGTTTATAAGAGGTTATTTTATAGTTTGGGTAATTTAAAGGTTTATTTATTACGTCTTAAGCTTAATGCGTTTTGTTAATTGGCCACTAATAAGATAGATCTGGTAAATCTAAAATAAACTTGACAAAGGAATTTTAGGTTTCAGCCTTAGACTTAATAGCCCACGATCTTCCTTGAGGATAGATAACCCTTTAATAGATTTCCTTACAGGATAGACATATATCTGTCGGGCGGGGGTAGCCATAATTGGAACTTAAAATTAATGAATCCAGATAATTTGGTTGACATAGATATATGGTTCAATTTGGTTAAACTGGGTATTTGCGTCTGACCATCGACAGACGCTTTCGCATAATTTAGTGTTCCAGGTTAGTAAACAATTTATTACACAAACATGAATTAACCACTTCATCTTTTAAAAGATATTAGAAAGATTCACAACCATAGATAGTTTTAATATTGAATTTTCTTAAACCTACTTTCGTGCAATTTTATTTACTTGTTTTTAAATTTAGAATCATCACCATTTCAAATCAATCAATCAACCTGTTAGATACTAGTAATCATTTGACCTAAAAAATTAATACTTTAGGTATTAAGTCCTAATGGGATCGATACTTTTTATACTACTTGAACGATCATGCGCTTGCGTTATACGCGTGTGTTTGCACCAGTCAAGTTTTTGGCGCCGTTGCCGGTGACTTATTTATCTTTCACTATTAGTTTAGAGGTTAGATACCTTTACTTGTATCTAATTTCTTTTTACTTATTGTTTTTTTTTTCTTGTGTTTCAGGTTCTCAGAAACTTCATGAGACGAACCAGAAGCTTTGAACTTCAACCGCTTGACCCGGAAATTGAAAGAACCATCAAACAGTTGAGAAGGGAAAGGCGAGAAGCCCAAGAAGCTTTAGTCAACATGGAACCTGAACCTTTGGAGGTTGCACCATCAATTCCCATTCGAGACAGAACCATTCTGGTGGTTGACAGACTCATTTCATGTATTGTACTTCCTCCCTTACCAGTAAATGTGGGTGACATCAAAACATGCATTCAGATGATTCAGCAGTCAGTTCAGTTTGGGGGAATGCAACTGAAGATCCTAATGCCCACATCAGCAACTTCCTGGAAGTTTGCGGCACTTTCAATTACAACCGAGAAGCTGAAGAAGCAATGAGACTGCGTATTTTCCCATACTCCTTGAAGGACAGAGCTAAAGCTTGGCTACATTCACTACCAGCAGGTTCCATCACAACTTGGAACACTTTAGCCACCAAATTTCTTGCAAAGTACTTTCCACCAGCCAGAACTGGAAAGCTGAGGAATGACATCACATCCTTTGTGTAACAAGATTCAGAAACTCTCTACAAAGCTTGGTAAAGGTACAAAGATTTGCTCCGGAAATGTCCTCACCATGAGATTCCAAAATGGCTTCAAGTCCAAACCTTCTATAATGGACTTTCTGGACTGATGAGAACCACAATCGATGCTGCTGCTGGAGGAGCTTTAATGGCAAAAATGAGAAGATCAAGCCTGAGACTTAATCGAAGAAATGGCCAACAACAATTCTTTGTGGCCAACAGAAAGAAGCATGATCCAAAGAATTGCAGGAATTTATGAAAGTGGAGCCAATACAGCAGTCAACGCCAAGCTGGATCAGATATGCAAATTTATGGAGACTTTTACCACTGGATCCACAAGTTCACCATATGGAGGAGCACCAGAACCAAACCAACTTGAAGAAACGGTGAATTATGTCAACAATTTCAACAGACAGGGGAACAGTCTATATTCCAACACCTACAACCCAGGGTGGATGATTCATCCCAATTTTTCATGGAGCAACAATTCAGGACAAAAGAACAACCCACCACCTGGATTCCAACAGCAGAACTATCCTCCACCAGGATTTCAACAACAGAACAAATGCCATGAACATGAAAAAGAACCAGAAATGAAAGAATGGATTGCAGAGATGTTCAAAAAGCAACAAGCAGTATATGATGCTATCTTTCAGAGCCAATTTGATTCCATCAAAGAACTGGAGAATCAAATCGGACAACTGGCCAATGCTCAAAGTTATAGACCGCCAAGTAATCTTCCCAGCAACACAGAACCAAATCCAAGGAATATAGGAAATGAGCAGTGTCATGCCATCATGTTAAAAAGCGGTACTGAAATCAACAAAGATGTTGGAGCCAAAACAACTGCTGAGGAAGTTCCAAAAGAAACAAAGCAACAGATGGAGGAAAAAGAAGCAAAGGAAAAAGAACAGATCACTCCACCTCCATCTTTTCCTCAGCGTCTTCAGAAAAACAAACTGGACAAGCAGTTTTCTCGTTTCCTGGAGGTGTTCAAAAAACTGCACATCAACATTCCATTTGCAGAAGCCTTGGAACAAATGCCCAGCTATGTAAAATTCATGAAAGACATTCTTTCACGAAAACGGAGATTGGGAGATTACGAGACAATAGCATTGACGGAAGAATGCAGTGCCATCATTCAGAGGAAACTTCCCCCAAAGTTGAAAGATCCTGGCAGTTTCACCATTCCTTGCATCATAGGAGAACATAACTTTGGTAAGGCTTTATGTGATTTAGGTGCAAGTGTTAACTTGATGCCTTTTTCTATTTTCAGGAAACTGCAGATTGGAGAAACAATGCCCACTTCAGTCTCTCTACAACTTGCTGATAGAACGCTCGTATTTCCAAGAGGCGTAGTTGAGGATGTGCTGGTTAAGGTTGATAAATTCATTTTCCCAGCAGATTTTATTGTCCTTGATATGGAGGAAGATGCAGACGTGCCAATCATCCTCGGGAGACCATTCTTGGCTACAGGTCGAACCATTATTGATGTACAAAAAAGAGAATTAACCATGAGGGTACATGACCAAGAAGTAACATTCAATGTTTCCAAGGCCATGAATTTCCCAGATGATGAAAAGAAGGAGGAATGTTTCAGACTTGATGTGATACACAGTACCATTCAGAACTCCGATACAATGCAAAGTTCTACTGACAAACTTAAAACATGTCAATTGCCTATGGAGCCTGAAGATAAAGCGTCTTTTGCACTGAAAAAGCCAATTCTTGCACTACAAGCAACAGAAGAGAAAAAGTTCCACCAGCTCAACGAATTGGAGGAATTTCACAATCAGCATTTTGATGATGCCAAATTGTACAAAGAAAAGGCCAAAAAGAGACATGATGAGAAGTTAGTGCGCATACAACTGGAACCAGGGCAGAAGGTACTGTTAAACAAATCAAGGGTGAAATTCTTCCCATGGAAGCCAAAATCACGGTGGCCAGGTCCATTTGTGATCACCAAGGTTTTACCAGACAGAGCCATTGAGATACATGATCCTGACTCCAACAAAACTTTCAAGGTTAAAAACAAGCGTGTCAAGCACTACTGTGGAGAATCATTTGAGCGAAAAAAAGAAAGTGTCACACTTTCAGATCCAGCCTAACGTTCGAGAAGTCACGTCTAGCTGACGACGTTTAAACTTAGCGCTCGCAGGGAGGCAACCCATGCAATTTTTGTATATATTTTGATTTGGTGTGATTTAATTTTGTGTGTTTAGTTTTTGCAGATTAAGTCATTTCAAGATGGAAGAAGCTCTCATAAATCTTCACAAGCAATTTCCTTCTCTCCTCAAAACTCTCTGATGAAAGTCTTCAAAGCTCGCTTTGAACGGATGAGATTACTAACGATCCATGGTGTTCCTAATGATATTCGTTGGGTAATTGAAGCACGAGTCCGATTGGCAGGTGAGTCTTCTGACTCTTTTATTTCACATCTGCCTGGTTTAGGAAGAAGCGCATATGCTAAAAAGTGAAGAGCCAAAAGAATATGTGTTTGTTATAAATGTGCTCGTATGTTTTGTGATACTCGTTGTCGTTCTTTAGGAATGGTGTCTGATAACCGCGAAGATAAGATTAATTTCATTAGGGATGGCTTGAGTAAGGAGTCTTTGGATGATATATCTAAAACTCTTGAGAAGCATCCCAGTGGATATGTGTATCACGAAATTCGTGTGTTATATGCACAATTTCAAAAAGAAAGACAACAGTTAAGTCTCGGGAATCTGACTCAAAAAGACCATGTTTGCCAATTTATAAGAAAATTAGATGGGAAGCTTGTCCCTGACGCATAGACGTCAATCAAGCCGCTACTTTTCTTGTACATATTATATCTCTTTGTCTTTTCCTAATAATTGTAATTTGTTTTGTTGTTTTCTTTTATTTTCTCCGACAAGATCCAGTCTTTTTTGACTATCACGATTTATTTTACTGTTTAACTAATAATTGTCATTTGACAGGTACTAGTGCTATTATTTTACTCACCATTTTTCAGATGTTATGAATTCAACTCATCATTGCACTTATGAAGACATCCAGAGTAAAACATGGAAGCCACTTCAAGAAGATGAGTTGAAAACATCTGTGTGTTTTGCGGTACTAATGTTGGTACTAAGCCACAATACGTAGAAGCAACACATGAATTGGGTCGAGTCTTAGCTGCAAGAAATATGCACTTAGTATATGGCGGAGGCAATCTTGGACTAATGAGGATCGTTTCAAAGGCCGTACAGGAAGGAGGCAATCACGTTTTGGGAATCATCCCAAAACCCTTGGCAGAGGCAAATCTTATTGGACCATCAAACAGAGATGAACTGATCGTGCCAAGTATGTCTAAACGATTGGTAGAAATGATTAATCGTGCTGATGCTTTTATTGCTTTGCCAGGTGGCTTGGGTACATTAGAGGAAATTTTTACAGTGTTATCTTGGGCGAACCTGAACATACACCAGAAACCGCTTGGAGAGTACAACGTTGAAGGATTTTATGATTTTATTTGTGTGTTTCTTGATGATGCCCGGAGAAATGGGTTCGTGTCAAAACCTATGAAAGAACTCCTCTTCACTGCCAGAACTGCTCTGAATCTAATTGACCAAATCTTAGCCTATGAACCACAAATTGACCCTATCCTTTCAAAGATAAATTGGTCTGAGGACGATCGTGGTAAGAGGCGTCGGATTAATCTGGATCTTAACCTTTAATTTCTTGTAGAATTTCAGCTAACCATGTATTATCTTCTAAACTCTTCTTCTACTGTTTAAGACATTGGGGACAATGTCTCATTTAGGTTTGGGGGAGGGAATTAGTTGATCAGTACCTTGTTTTAGTTTGTGTGTTGTTTTTAGTCCAAAATTTTTCGAAAAATACAAAAAAAAAATTGAAAAATTGTCAAAAATTACAAAAAATATTTTGCGTTTTTGTGTTTTTATTTTGACTAAAAAGGTGAAATTGGTAAGAGATAGCTGAGTAAGGAGTTTTCACTTCTGAGACGTATCTCAAACCTAATTCGGAACAAGTAAATTTTTGTTATTTCCTTTTGAATTATTTAATTTGTGAATTCTCCATAAAACTGACTAAAATGGATCTTCATATGCTCAGTTGGCAGGTATTATCAACATGCATAGTAACATACAGACATAAGCTAAAATTGAAAAGTTTGTAATATTCAGTGCTTTAGTTTAATTGGAGGAAGCATCTCAAAAATTAATGGAGTAAAAAAAAAATATCTGAGATCCGAGTTATTAAGTCTGTAAGGGTGTTTTAACACCTAGTGCCCTAAAACCAACTGGTTTGGGAGTCACTGGCCCAAAGCTCGCTCCATGGATCAAAGATGTTGCAAATATATATTTATATATATCTGAAGTCTGAGTAATTAAGTCCGTAGGGGTGTCTTAACACATGGTGCCCTAAAGCCAACTGGTTTGGGAGCCACCGACCTAACACTCGCTACATAGACGGAATGTATTGTATATAAATAAATCAAAAATCAAAGAAAAAATCAGAAAATTTATTCCATTATTACAGAAAGGTGTGAATTCTGATAAAACTTTAGGACAAAAATATTACTCTCTTATCAACTGTACTTATGACTGTTGTGGGCAAAAATGAGTTGATTAATATTTTGATGGCTGTGTATATGGAGAATGGTAAATATAATCGGAGAATTTACTTATTCAGTAATTTAGAAAGAAACAAAACAACTAGTAACTTGGAGTAGAAGTTTCACCTGATTAGTCACTAACTTATTTATTCTATTTTCGCTTGTCTTTTTGCTTTTGTGTGCATTAGTTTTACTACATTTTTCCTTTTGTAAAATGTTTGTGGGTATCATTGTTGTAAACCCTCACGAGACTACAACTCGTCCACTAGGGACACCTAGGGGTTTAAAGGCTTGTTGCATACGCTAAATGCAACCGTGATCCCTACGAAAGTGGCTTAGTTAAATTTTATTTTAAAGATGTTTATGTTATTTTATTCTATGTTTTGCTCGAGGACTAGCAAAATGTTAGATTTGGGGGTGTGATGAGTGGTAATTATATCACTATTTCCCACTCATTTAACCTAATATTTTGTATAGTTTCGTGAGCTTTGTGAATATTTTGATGTGTTTTGTGTTATTTTGTAGATAAATAAAGTGTCAGAAGCATGAAAAATGATATTTTTGGCACCCGGATCAGATCTGAAAATTCTAGATTTTGGTGATGAAAAATATATTATTTAAATATATTGGATGTGTATTGGGCATTGGAATAATTACCGGAAATTATTTCGGAGTGAAAATGGCGAAAAAGGTGAAAAACGGCGTTATCGAGTGAGTTTTGGGCTTACCGGGTGTCCGTTGTCCAAACATTGAATTGGTCACTGTTCGGGCAGCCCATGATTGTCCAAGTACTATTGGGGCTGACCTGGGCAGCCCCCGTGTGTATTGGTTGGTCGGTTCGGACAAAAATATATTTTATGCCATTTTGTGGATAAATATTTCAGTAAAAGTTTCGTGGTGTTTCTAATTTATTTATGTCATTATTTTATATCGAATAAATATGTTTAGGTGAAATATGAATGAATTATTCATATGAGATATTAAATTATTTATTCGGTAAGTTTAAAATTTTTTAAAGTTACAATTTCACCCGAACCGCTTTCACCGTGCATGTCCCTAACACATGCTACCCAAAATAATAATTTTGAACCTCACAGTTCAACGTCCAGAAGAACCGAGCTACGGATCGAGGGGGCGGGGCGGCCAACGCTTTAAGATTTTTCCTATGCTAGGCAGGCTCCGAGTCTGCAAATGCCACGCCTAGGGATCCGAAATGGGATGGCCAACGCCACGAGGCATTCTCCCTCCCCGTGCTAGGCATATCCCGAGGCTCTTCGGCCTTCCCCGTGCTATATACCTCACGAGGCTACAAATGCCACAGAGGCTCGTGGGCCTTCCCCGTGCTATATACCTCCAACACTATGCGGCAAACGCCATGGGGTAATTGTCATTCCTCATGCTATGCAAACCCAGAGGTACCGTAGTACCGAAGCCACTAGCCAACCATACGTGTTATGATTACCTTGAGGAACCAAACGCCACACCAACTCATTTATCGAGCGTGTTATGGATTCCCGAGGCACCAAACGCCACACATGCCTTGATGCTGCGATCATTCCTCAATGATGCAAGTCATTAGGTGTTAACGTTCCAGCTCGGTTGTTTGATAATGACACAAGAGACTGGCATGTTGCGGGGGTGCACGCTTTTCCCACATGTCTTGCATCCATTCATGCATTCCGATCACGAGTATTTCACAAGAATATTAAACATGTCTTTCCCACTTAAATAATAAACAAGCATAGATAAACAAGTTTTTATTTTAAGAAAGAGAATGTCTTATTCATATTCAGGGGATCTACTGCCCGTCTTAGAAATCTTTGAGGGTCATTCAAAGAGAGGCTATATTGAAAGTAATTATGTAACATCTCCGCATTCCAAGGCTTATTGAGTCGAGTACCGTCCAGCTGCTCCAGGTGATATGTACCCGGCCTATTGACTTCGACAACTCTGTAAGGTCCTTCCCATTTGGCTCCCAATGAACCATCATTGGGCTTTCTTATATTCAAGGTGACTCATCGCAAAAATAAGTCACCGGGGAGGAAGGACCGTTTCCGAACCCCTTTATTGAAGAAACGCGTCATCTTGATTGCCGACCTCTACCTTTTTTCTTTTATCAAGTCAAGGTGGTGCTTGATAAGTTCATCATTCTGTCTTTCCTCAAAATGCTGCACCCGGTAGGTTGCTCCCCTGATCTCTGCCGGAATGATTGCTTCACATCCATAAGCTAAAGAGAAAGAGGTTTCCCTAGTGGAGTCCTTGTAGGTCGTTCGATGTGACCATAAAACCTCTGGCAGCTCCTCGACCCACAGACCCTTGTAGGACCCGAGTCTTGCTTTCAAGTTGCTCTTGATGGTTTTATTCGTTGTTTCTACTTGCCCATTTGACTTCGGATGAGCATGTGAGGCAGAGCTCAATGCAATCTGGAGGTCCTCACAAAGTTTCCTGAAACTCTTGCTATCAAACTGCACACAATATTCTTCTTGACAAAATATGTTGCATTCTTTTTAGTAATTATGGACAATGGTTAAGCTTCCACCCACTTGGTGAAGTAATCGATTGCAACTATGGCGAACTTGGCTTGACCCGGACTCGTGGGCATCAGCCCAATGATATTTATCCCCTACTAGGCAAACAACAAAGGACTGGATAATGTGATCAACTGCTCGGGGGGCTGGTGAGCTATATTGGCGTTCCTCTAACATCCATCACATGCCCGGGCAACCCTTGCCCCATCCTGGTGCATCGTCGACCAGAAGAAACCTCGCCTCAGGGCCTTGTGAGCGATTGAATGACCTCCATCATGGCTTCCACAGATTCCCTCATGAATTTCTCTAAGCACATAATCTGCCCTATCGGGTCCAAGACACCTTAAGTATGGTGTCGTGTATCCCCTTCAGTATAATACCCCATATATCAAGCAAAATCTTGCACTCCGATATTTCAGCTTCCTTGTTTTTTTCTTCCCATCAGGCATATCCCTCGTCTCTAAGTACTTCTTGATCAGATCCATCCAGGATGCCCCCTCTCGGTATCTACCTCTATTACGTCCGGCATCCCAACACTTATTGATTGCAAGCATCCCAACGGAATGGTCTGGGAAATTTTTGATTTGATGGATGATGCAAGCTGAGCCAGCGAGTCTGCCTGTTGGTTGTTTTCCCGTCCGACTTGCTCAAACACTACATTTCTCATTCCTTCAGCTAGCTTCTTCACAACGGCCTGATAAGAAATCATGTTCGACTCCCTTGCCTGGAATTCACCATTTAGTTCTGAATGGCCAGCTGGGAATCGCTTTTCACTATCACATCTCTGACTCCAACTGCTATGCAGAGTCGTAATCCTGCCAGAATTTCTTCGTATTCTACCTCATTGTTCGTAGTTTTGAAGGGGTAGCTCAACTCATCTCCTTCGTTACTTCTGAGGATCATCCTGACCCCATATCCTTGTGCGCTGACCGACCCATCGATAAACAGCTCCCACTTAGCTTCTAATGCCATAACCTGAAGCCTTGTGAACTCCATAATAAAATCTGCCAATGTTTTCCCTTTGATCGATACCCTAGGTAGATATGATATATCATACTCACTGAGTTCCACAGATCACTTCACTTGATGATCTGAGAGCTCTGGCTTGTGCAATATCTACCTCAAAGGATGGTCGGTATATACCCCAATGGGGTGGGATTGAAAATAAGGGCGTAACTTCCTTGCTGCAATGACGAAGGACAAAGCCACCAGCTCATGAGCTGGGTACCAAGTTTCCGCATCCAATAGAGTCTTACTAGTGTAGTTACCGGCCTTTGAATTTTATCCACTTCTTCGGATCAATTTCGCCAATATTGGAGGTTGGGCCAAGTACTTCTTCAGTTGCTGGAATGCGTCCTTGCATTCAGTTGTCCATCTGACTTCTTTCTTAGTCTTCTTGATCAATTGGAAGAAGGCGTGACACTTGTCGGTGGCCTTAGAAATGAACCGGTTTAATATTGCCACCCGACCCGTTAAGCTCTGCACTTCTTTGACTGTCTTCAGGGGCTTTAAATCCAACACTGCCTTGATTTTCTGTGGGTTTGCTTCGATGCAATGGGCACTGACCATGTACCCTAAAAACCTTCCCGAAGACACACCAAAGGTGCACTTATCTGGATTTAATCTCATATTGTGCTTCCTCAACAACTCAAATGTCCCCATGAGGTCGTCCAGATGGTTATCAGGCTTCTCTGTCATTGTGATCATTTCATCAACATAAACCTGCATTCTCTTACCAATGTGTGGCTTGAAAAACTTGTTCACCAACCTCTGATACGTAGCCCCGACATTCTTCAACTCGAAAGGCATCACCTTGTAATAGTACAACCTTTGGTCAGTAATGAAGGTTGTCTTCTCTTTATCCTCGGCATGCATCCTGACCTGGTTGTACCTCGAGAAAGCATCCATGAAACAGAGCAGTCCATGACACGCCGTAGAGTCCACCAACTGGTCTACCTTAGGGAGTGAGAAGCTGTCCTTCGGGCAACCCTTATTTAAGTCAGAGAAATCCACACACATCTTCCATTTCCTATTGGCCTTTTTTACCAAGACCACATTGGATACCCGCTCTGGGTACTCAACCTCCCTGATAAATCTGGCCTTCAGTAACTTTTCAACCTCCGTCGGAATCACCCTATATCGTTCTTAGTTGAAAATTCTCCTATTTTGTTTCACTGGCTTGTGAGCTCGATCAACCGTCAAGTGGTGGTTGATGAATTTGGGGTCAATCTTGGGCATGCCTTCGTGTCCCCATGCGAAGACATCCGCGTATTCCTTCAGAAAACACAACAACAGCTTCCTCAAACCCGGCTCCAATCCTATCCCAATTTTTATTATTTTTCCAAGGTCGAAAAGCTCCACCTGCTCCACCTCTTCCCATGCCCCCAATTGGGCAGGATCTTCGGGTAGGGGATCGGCCGACTCAACGTCTGCCCCATCCTATTCTCTCTCTTTCCTCTTCACCCCAACCTCATCAATACAAAATGTTTCCTTATAAACGGTAGCAAAACAACTCCTAACCATCTTCTAGCTTCCATAAACTATCTCAATTCCCTCCCAAGTCGGGAACTTCAGCTTCAGATAGTAACATGATATAGCCGCCCTTGACTTCATCATAAAATACCTCCCTAAGATCACTTTATAGCTGCTCATGCAATCTACTATGGTAAAATCCATTATAACGATCCAGGTGTGGGGAGCCATCGCAATAGTAATAGCCAAATGTATCTGACCCAGTTGGACTACAGATGCTCCCTCAAACACATACAACAGTGTCGCGTCTTGGGACAAAGTGGTGTACTCCACGCCCAAATCGTCTAGAGCTTCATTTGCGATGATATCTACCACACTTTCAGGGTATACCAATATCCTATCTACCTCAGCCTCTCCGATATTGGCCCTAATTATTAGAGCGACATCATGGGGGTAGCTGACCCCTTGTGCATCTTCCTCAGTGAACATTAAGGGCATCGGTCTAGCCTTTTGGATTCTCGTGGCCTTTTCCGTCATCAGAACCTCTGAGTCTTTAATCTGATAATAGTTCTTTCTCGCCCGGTTCGAATCCCCTGCCAATGTCTTCCCTCCCGCTATTGTAAATATAGGTTTATGCCTCATTGTTATCTCTTTTCGCCTTTGGCTGGGACCATTTCCTATTTTTCTCCCGTTTTCTTTTCCAACTTCTCCATCATGGCCTTCATGAAGGTTTGAGTTGCTTCCCTTTCTTTTTGAGCATTTTCTCTCTCACTTCGCATGGTTTCTTCCATTTTCTCCATCCATTCCGTCTTCGATGCCTCTGAAGATCTGTGGTTCCCGTCTTTTACCATAACCTTAGTGTGTTTGCTACTTCTTATATTGTTTCCCACATACAGCGCTAACTGTCGATGACTGTTTTTTATTCCAGGGGTAGTTCGAGAAATCACTCATCAAACAAACCTCCATCAACTATGAATTTGTTTAGTTTATAAGGAACCAAAGGCAAACTTAGTAGGCAAATAGGAAATCACACAGACAAAATAAAGAATTTAACGTGGTTCGGTGGAATGGATCCAACCTACATCCACGAGCACAAAGGAAAATGAAGCTTTTATTACTAGCTCGGGTCTAACCGACCTCTTTTTCTCTCTCTAACTCAACATTCTTTTCTCTCTTTTACAAGTGCAGAAACAACTATCTCATGCTAGAAAATAATTGACCGAACTTTTACAATGAACTCTCAACCCCTTTATATACTAGAACAAATTCCACTGTTACACTAATTTTGTGACGTCAGCCATGTGAACCTGTCATCGCCGCGCATGCTCTCTTCCTCAATTACTCTACAAACAGTATATCTGCCATCTAACACCTCATTAAACCATGCCACTTTTGGTAACTGCTACAGATTATGCCACAGTGCCAGCCTGTATTGTAACTGCTCTCACGCGATAGCGTATGCCAGAAGATAAGTTGGTGGCCCGCTTCTGTCACATCAGACCTTTTGGAAGGTACAAGTTCTCATGTGGGGCTTACGTCATCTCCACTTGAACATAATGCTATTACCCCAACCTACCTCATCGGGTCGGTAAATTGAGATGATCGACGTCAAATTGAAATGATTGACCTATCTCATCAGGTCGGGTCGGTGCTATGACCTTTACTCCCACCATATTCCCTGAACATCTTTCCACCTCGGGTCGGGCATCAAGTGCAAACTAATTCTGATCTATTTGTTCGGGAAATGAAAATCCCATATATACCATTCTTCATACTTTAGGAACCTATGGGCCCATAAATTGTTGTAAATTCTCTAAATATATATAGTTTAAGTGTATGAGAGATATATCCCTTAAGAAGTGCCTTATGGGAAAGGCACAAGTTGAAGGGACATGTCCTCGAAATTGGAAGAACGCACCTCTAGGCCCCATAATGTATAAGGAATGGGTATAACCCTTAGGAGGGTTACATCCTAAGACAAATAGTGTCCACAAAGGCACCATTCCATGCCTATAAAAGAGGGGTTTAGGTTTATTCTCTCCAATCTAGAAATTCCAACATTCTATCATAATTAGAAAGTCTTGTTTAAAAGAGAGTTTCCTCCATTTTCCCTTGTTCAAGTTCTTGTGAAATGAGTGCCCCTTCTACAAGAAGCATCCAAGTAATCCTAGGAGAACACTAGCCACAAGAAATCCATAGAGCACCAAGGCGGGGATAATAAGTTCTTAAACACATAGGCAACTCGACTTGGTTTCAGTTTTATCATTATTTTCATCATTTTCCAGCTTTTTCTAAGTTTCTTTGCCATATTTTAATTTTGGCATGTTAGTGAGTGATTGAGATAAATTTGCATGTTAAATTTTATTTGATAACACATATAATCTAACAAACTTAAGATATTCTGTCAACAAGGCGATAAGAGCCTAAATGGGCAGGGATTTAAGTGGTTACTCCAGACCCCCCTCGTCCTCTGGGAATTTTCCTTTATTCATTTATCATAAGAAACCTTTGTCGTAAATTCAAGGACTTGTGTTATTTGGTACTACTATCTAATATAACAACGAATGGATTCTTAGTATATCAGTTAAACAAGATCATATGTTTGATCGTTGTTTAATTTTTCTTTTGTAGACTTATTGATTACTATTGGTTTTTCCAGTTACACGTGGCTAGTGGAAATATCACAGTACTGGTCATTCATTAGGAGAAACCGAAAAAGTTTGGTGGAACAAACTTTAAACAATGGCAGAGTAAAATATTATTCTATCTGACAACACTACAATTGGCTAAGTATCTCAAAGATCATCCGGGTCCTATGGAGGGAGAAACAGAAACAGCCAAGCAACTGCAAGAAGAGACATGGTCGTCGGGCGACTTCTTATGCAAGAACTATGTCTTAGAAGGACTTGACAATACCCTATATAATGTGTACCAAGGCATGACTTCTTCGAAGATTCTCTGGGAATCTCTCGAGAAGAAACACAAAACCGAGGATGTCAGATATAAGAAATTTATCGTGGGTAGGTTCCTGGACTACAAGATGGTAGATTCAAGGACGGTGATGTCTCTGTTGGGTGAACTTCAGTTAATAATTCATGAAATATTGGATGAGAAAATGAAACTCTGTGAGACGTTTCAAGTTGCCACAATCATTGAAAAATTGCCTCCATCATGGAAGGACTTCAGGAGCTATCTGAGACACAAAAAGAAACAAATGAGTCTTGAAGACCTTGGAGTTCGACTGAGGATCGAAGAGGACAACAAGAAGTCCGAGAAGGCCAGCTACAAGACTATGGAGTCGAAGGCCAACATCGTCAATGGTGGAAAGGGTAGCAAAAAGAGAAAGAACAGTGGAAATGATTCTTCCCAAGCAAACAAGAAGTTCAATGGGAAGTGCTACATCTGTGGAAAAACGGTCATATGGTAAAGGATTGCAGAAACAATAAGTCTCAGGACAAAGGCAAGAAAAAAAAATGAGGATCATGTCACTGAGGATGAGCAGCTAACTGATGAGATCTCAGAGATGAACCTCTCAGCAGTTGTAACAGAACCCAACTTGGTTGGGAATTCGAAAGAATGGTGGGTAGACACTAGGGCTACTCTTCATATATGTGCTGGTAATAAGATATTTTCCATAGAATGAAGTTTTGAACTCTTGGAACTTATACACACCGAAGATGACATCTGGGAAACTCGTCTACCTCTAGAGTGGTTGGACAAGGCACAATGGTTCTGAAGATGACATCTGGGAAAAAACTTACATTAAAAAATATTTTGAATGTTCCTGATATTCAGAAGAACTTGGTTTCGGGTTCACTCCTTAGCAAGAATGGTTTCAAGCTTGTGTTTGTTTATGATAAGTTTGTACTGACCAAGAATGATGTCTATGTAGGAAAAATGATACCTCACTGAGGGCCTTTTTAAGTTCAATGTAATGATTGTCAATTGACACAGTGCTAATAATAAAGCTACATTTTCTGCTTATGTTATTGAGTCACAAAATGTATGGCATAGGAGGTTATGACATGTTAATTATGATACAATGCATAAATTAATTAACATGGATCTTATACCTAAATTTTTAATTGATAATCAACATAAATGTGAGGCATGTGTTGAATAAAAAATGAATAGAGCATCATTTCATTCCATAGAATGAAGTTTTGAACTCTTGTAACTTATACACACCGATGTGTGTGATATGAATGTTGTGCATACCAGAGGTGGTAAAAGTACTTTGTCACTTTTATCGATGATAACACAAGATTCTATTATGTGTATTTGCTAAGGAGCAAAGATGAGTCAAGGAATGAGACATTATTTGAAGAGACATTCCTTGTAAGGAAAGACAAAGAACATAGTCTCTCAAAAGAACTATTGATATTGTTAAAGGAAGTGATCAAGTTAACCAAGAAATAGATCAATATAAAAATATTGAGGAAAATGAACATAGACTTAGCAAAAGAGCTAAAACGTCTAAGTCATTTGGACCTGATTTTCTGACATACTTGTTAGAAAATAAGACTCAAACCTATAAAAAAATAATGTCTTCTTCAGAGGCACCTTTGTGGAAAGAGGCTATCAATAGCGAGATTGATTCTATCATTCAAAACCATATTTGGGAGTTGGTTGATCTTCCTCCAGGTTTTAAGCCGCTAGGCTACAAATAGATTTTCAAACGGAAGATGAAGCCGGATGGATCAATAGATAAGTACAAGGCAAGACTTGTTATCAAAGGTTATATAAAAAAAGAAGGCCTTGATTACTTTGATACCTATTCACAATTGACTCGTATCACATCAATAAGAATATTTATAGACATAGCAGCTATATTTGGTCTTGAAGTACATCAAATGGATGTGAAGACGACATTCTTAAATGGTGAACTAGATGAAGAGATTTACATGGAACAACCAGAAGGTTTCAATGTTCATGGATAATAACAGAAGGTGTGCAAACTTGTAAAATCCTTATACGGATTAAAACAAACACCTAAACAATGACATGAAAAATTTGACAAATAGATGTTTTCAAGTGAGTTCAAAATCAATGAGTGTGATAAGTGTGTATACACTAAATCAACTCAAAAATGATATGTCATTGTGTGTCTCTACGTAAACGATATGGTGATAATTGGTAGTAATCATGAGATGATTCAGTTTACCAAGAAAGTATTGACCAACAAATTTGACATGAAAGATTTAGAAGTAGCTGATGTGATCTTAGGAATTAAGATTTCCATAACATCAGAGGGGTACATATTATCTCAGGCTCATTATGTTGAGAAGATACTTGATAAATATAATAAAGGAGATCTAAATGTGGCTAGAACTCATGTGGACATAACTCTTCATTTATTAAAGAATATTGGCTCAAGCATATCGCAATTAGAGTATTCGAGAATCATCGGAAGTCTTATATATCTCACAAATTGCACACGACCTGATATCGCTCAAGCTGTAAATAGGTTTAGCAGATATACGAGTAATACAAGACATAACCATTGGAAAGCCATAGTAAGAGTTTTGAGGTATCTAATAGAAACTTCAAAATATGGTCTGCATTATACGAGATATCATGTTGTTCTGGAGGGATACAGCGATGCACACTGGATATCTGATACAATGGATTCCAAATCTATGAGTGGATTTATTTTCACACTTGGTGGTGCAGCCGTGTCATGGAAATCCTCGAGGCAAACGTGTATTGCCCGGTCTACTATGCAATCAGAGTTCATAGCATTAGACAATACAGCGGAAGAAGCGGAATGGCTTCGAAATTTCCTAGAGGATATTCCAAATTGGCCAAAATCAGTGCCAGCGATAAACATACATTGTAATAATCAATCAGCTAGTGGGAGAGCCTAAAATACAATGTATAATGGTAAGTCTCGACACATACGTCACATACATAATACCATACGACAACTGCTCTCAAGTGGCATAATTTTGATAGATTATGTCAAATCAAAGGAAAAAGCGGATCCACTTATTAAAGGTTTACCTAGAGAGCAAGTTGAGAAGTCATCGAGGGGAATGGGCTTAAAGCCTATTAATTAAGAATTGTTACTGTGGAAACACAACCTAGTTGACTGGAGATCCCAAGATCTAGGTTCAAAAGGGACAACTGAAACTTTGTGCAATTCAAAACAAGCATTGTAGAGTTTTATACTTTTTCCTATTCTTGTAATGACGCAAAGTGTTGTCTGTCAAGGTTAGGATAAGCTAATGCTTTTAATGATCACTATATTAGGAGAAGAGTCATAATGGGGGTTAAGTCATATTACCTCTTTATAGTAGATCACCTATTTCAAGTAAGTAGTGAGGCCGCTTCCATGAGAGTTTTAAAGACTGAATTCCCTAAAGTACTTGATGAATCCATGACCAATGTTCATGGCCGAAATGAACACAACCATAGAACATGAAATGGTCGAAGTAAATTTGTGTGTTGGCAATTGTCTTGGTTTACACAAACGGCGGAACAATTCAAGACTATAGATCACGAGTTTTCCAAGTAAATCTGATTGTCATTCACTAGGAAAGGTTCAAAGCGAAAATACATATTTCGATGCAGTTTTGTTTCACGGAAACTCTTTTAAGTGTCTGCATTAATATTTAGAGAATTATGGGGGATTGTTGTAAATTCTCTAAATATATATAGTTTAAGTGTAGGAGAGACATGTCCCTTAAGAAGTGTCTTATGGGAAAAACACAAGTTGAAGGGACATGTCCTCTAAATTGGAAGAACACACCTCTAGGCTCCAAAAGGTATAAGGAATGTGTATAACCTTAGGAGTGTTACACCCTAAGCCAAAGGGTGCCCACAAAGGCACAATTCCATGCCTATAAAAAGGGGGGCTTAGGTTTATTCTCTCCAATCTAGAAATTCCAACATTCTATCATAATTAGAGAGTCTAGTTTAAAAGAGAGTTTCCTCTATTTTTTTCCTTATTCAAGTTCTTGTGAAAGGAGTACCCCTTCTACAAGAAACACATATAATCTAACAGAAATCACCATCAACGGAAAGTAAATTTATAACTAATACAAGAGCTAACCTCCATCATTTGACATATTATACTTAGATCAGACTATAAACTTAGTGAGTTCTTATGAGATGACAACACAAACAAGGTTATTTGCCGAGAAACAAAAAATAAATTGGTGTAAGGTATGCTGAATTTTGCAGAAATCTTGTTATTAGGTTTTTCAATTTTCATCTAAGAATGCTTTCGCCCAAACTTTCGACTACTTTGTATATAATCTTATGTTTCTTGCACTCCCAACAATTAGGATTATGGCTCACCGTTGCGTATTTGAGGTAAAATTTTCCTTCTTGAGACAATTCCAAGTTAAAAAAGATACAAGTTCAATTTTAATTTTTTTTAAAAAAGGATCAAATCTGTTGCTTAATGCTTATCGTACAATTAATAAATAATTAATAACATTTGTTAAGGAATATTATTATGAAAATAATATTAAGGAAATAATATCTTTATATTATGGAATCAATCTCCAAAATAGAATAATCAACAGAAAGATTATGAATTAAATATGGAAAATTATCATTTGTTCTCTTTTAAAATATATCATTTTTCCTAAAATTTTAAATGTATATTATTTTTTCACTTAGAAGTTTCAAAAGTATATTATTTCTACTTGAAAACTTAGGTTTCTAGCAAAAAAGGAAACAAATGATAAATGATATACTTTTGAAATTTCTTATGACCAAAAGTTTTCAGATTTATTGATACATTCAGGACAAATGATAATATCCAATTAATGATTCATGAACACTCATTTAAAGTGTCCTTGTGATTTGTTAGCTCTGAGAATCTATAACATTAAAATGTCATAAATTGTGTTTATTTAATAAAATTCAATTATTTCTCAGAAACTATGGATGACAATGGAGAGAGGAGAGGAAGAAATCGGTATTTTCGTACCCGTCTCCGATAATCTTTAAATATTTCGTCCCTCCTCATCCCCTTGTAATTATTTCAAGGGAGAGGATGAGGATCATCGAATAATAAAAGAAAATCTCTGAACCCCGAATAATAAATAATTTTTTCTTAAAATAAATTTAAGTCATTGAAAAACATATTGATTTAACTATTGTTTTATCCAGTATATATTCAAAAAATTGATAATATCTATTACATAAATCACAATTTATATAAAAAGATTGAAATTCGTATTTTCAGTCTTTTTGTTTGATCCGTAACTTAATAAAATGATGGAACACTCATTAAAAATTGATATATATATATATATATATATATTTCATTTAAGCCCTTATGTTATTTATAATTTATATATTCTTATAAATATTAAGATATTTTTTTATTTACATATATATATAAAATTGTAAATAGAAATTCGAACATATTTATTAAAAAATTAAAAATAAATAAATAAAAAATTATGGATAATAGAGAGGGATGAAAATTTTACCTAATCCTAATTATCCCATCATTTTACCGAATAAAAAATGAATATTAATTTTTTTTCAATTCCATTTTCGACGTCAATTTTTTCAATTTTTATCCCCAATCCTTGAAAGGCAGTATCATTTTAGAGATTTCTGTGATCTGAAACTCACTTGGTCTTTTAGGTTATACACACAAACGGCTAAGATTGATGGTTTTAAATTGAAGCCCATTGCACGATCTGGAAGCCAAACCTGCCATAAATTACAAATTGAATTCATTAATTTTAATTATTTTTGAAGCAATTAGCAAGGAAGACGCCGGATGCAAAAGGGTGAATCTTGTTTTCAACGGATTTGGGATCTCTTTTTACAAAACAGTCAAAACGACGACGTTGACTGTTTCCACCTGATCCAGCGTTTTTAATTTTTTTTTAATGGGATATTTCTCAAATACGTCAGCTGTAAAGAAAAAGAGAAATATCTTGCTGGCGGCTGACGTCTCTCGGAGTAAAAAAATAGCCCCAAGTAAATCCAATGGCTCACATTTTAATATTAAAAAAATGAAAAAAAAATTTATTTTTCCCCCAAATCGAAATCATGGGATCAAAATCCAACAATTTAGATTTAATTAAACCGGCTTCAATATAAAATGAACTGGAAGTGGAAGTCCCTTCTAAAGGGTGAATCTTGTTTTCAATGGATTAATCACGAAACAGTCAAAACAACGACTTTATCTAATTTCTACTCGACCCGGCGTTTTATTTATTTTTATTTTTATGAGATATTTCTCAGATATGACAGCTGTACGCGATTTCAACGCATCTTTTTTTTCTCATTTCCAAAAAAACATATAAAAAAAAATTGGTTGAATCTCACGTAAATCCCGTATATTTCGGTTTAAATATTCAGAAACTCAAACCATTTTGAAAATCATACTATAAGTTTTACATATTTTAAAAAACAATACATAAATCCCAAAATGTTTATTATATAGTCCACGCTACGTTTCGACCGGTCGAATTAATAACCTATTAAATCTTTTATATTTGATTTTAAAAATATTGGTTGCAAGGCCTACTATGGTTTAGGAAAGCCTAAGAAATGTTTAGTGGTACAATGATGCGTTTGGTAGGGGTGGTAATTTAGGTTTTGATTCGATTCGCTTTAAAGCGAATACGGGTTTGAAAAAAATGTATTTGTTTAATAAATGAGTCAATTGAATACGAATTTAAGCTCATTGATTTGTTTATGATTCATTTATTATTTTTTTACTAGTTATTATTATTTTTTTTAATTAAGATTCGAGAAATTATGACTAATTATCATTAAAAAAAATAATATTATCGATATTTGATAAGATATTTTTTGTAAATATATTAATTACGTATTTCATATGTATATATTTATGAAGAATTTATGTAAAAAATTATGATAATTCATATTATTGAATAATATCATGACTAAATGAATATTCGTATCCATATTCGATTCGTTTAAAAAATGAATCGAATACGAATCATAGTATTAAGATTCGTTTAATAAACGAATTGAATACAAATTCATCGCATTTTAATTCAATTCGTTTAGGATTCAATACAAATTCGATTCATCAATTCATTTTGCCACTCCTAGCGTTTGGTTGAAAGTATTGTTAGAAAATATAAATTAGCTTATAAGTTATGCCACAAATATTAGAGTATAAGCTAATATAAAAAAAATATGTTCATATTGTGAGATTATGATTTTGTGAGAATTAATATTAGTGTTAACATTAACGTTAATTTATCCGTTTGATTTAGCGTTAAAACGCTAATGTGAACGTTCCACCAAACTGGGGTAAGAATTCAGAATATCAAATTTAAGTCTTATTATACAAAATTATTGAAAATTTGACATAAATCAGGGGTTCAAGTGTTAAAAGGATACATTTAATTTATAATTTGAGTGGAGTGATGATACAATATATAAATAAGAGACTCGGACCTCACTTTAGAAAAATTAAAACTTACGAGGGTACTATTGAGTATTTTTTAAAAAGAAGATCCAATTGTTCATTAACCCAAATGATAGGGATCTATTTTCTTTTCATTTTTTTCAAATAGAAATTCGACTCCTATGCCCCCTTACCTTATATTTGTTTTTAAAAAATGAATGAATGCAAAGAATCAAAGGAAGGAAGGTGCAGAAACGTGAGCAGGTTGTCATATTTGCTTTTCTGCATTTTTTTAATCATCTTGACTTGGGATTTGGTTAAGCCAAGGTCCTTATTAATAAAAATATGATATGAATTCTTGAAAGATCCTAAAACAGAGTACCAGAGGAGAGGCAGAAGCAGAGCATCGGGAAATAATGGCTGAAGGAAAGAATAAAAGATTGGTGGTGATCGGAGGAGGCCTTGCTGGCGCCCTCCTTGCTAAGATTCTTCAATTTACTGCTGATGTTACCCTCGTTGACCCGTAAGCAATCTTCTTTGTTTCTGTTGGTTCAAATATATGTAAATATTCTGTTTTGGATATGACATACTTGTTGAAATAGAAAGTAATGGTTCAATTTCAATATTTGTAACTTTCGGAAGAGTCTCTTGCATATAAATCATACTGGGTGGTTAATGGAAAAGAAAACAATATGCTTAAGTATTAAGAAATCAGTTAATGCTAGAAGCCCTTTTGAACAAGTGAGCAAAAGTTGGGCTTTAAGGCTTATTTCACTATCTAGTAACTGACGGGGGAGGGTAGGTCAGTGTTTGCAATGAATTCATGATATTTGTTTTTCCGCCTTTTGTCACTCTCCGCGTGTTCTGGGCAGTTCATCGAGCACTTGGAGTGCGGGTTGCTATCTGTAGAGACGAGATCTATCTAGGATCCTGGAGATATTATACGTGATTGTAGAGATCTTAGAGATTGCTTGTAATTTTCACTTTTCATAGTCAGAAGGAATGTTGTAGGAATAATCCAGCAAAGAAGCTTTGTGCTCTCTCTTGGTGTATTTAGGGACTTTTTGTCTGACTTAGTGCTTGCTTTTGATAGTTTTAGCATCCAAGGCCCCAAGGTTGAATTTAGTCTGTGACACTTTGGCACTGTAAAATGACTATCTTTTCATTGAAGGGAATTAAAACGACCCTGATAAAGATGGGTGAAGGTAGAGAACTGGATTAGAAACCTGTTACTGGTTGATAATTGTAATTCATTGTCAGTAGGATTGGTAGGACGGGAAGAGTGAGAAAGTACAATTCTATCATTGGTGTGTGTACTCTTTGAGTCTTTGTTCTATAAATGATTATTATGGGTGTTGGGTTGACTTTTTATGTATGATTGGTAAGTGCTAATTCTTTGTCGAGCTATTTTGCAACATTTTTGTATTCCTCGTAATCTGCTATATAGACTGCACTGACTTAAGGAAGTGCAGAATATGCTATTGCTACTATTTTAACAAGTGAAGCAATTTGTTTTACCATGATAGTATGTAGTCTCCAGGATCATCCTTTCATATCCGTTTCTCCTTACTTCTCCTTACTTCTCTTCACTTCAATTTTGACAATGAACTGCAACACCTCTCCATTTTTCTTTATATGGTATTGTTCTCTTTTTGTCTTTAAGAAAAAGTAAAATTGAAACAGGAAAGAGTATTTTGAGATCACATGGGCAAGCTTACGGGC
>SKCR01053980.1:0-101147 GCA_019454045.1 Zanthoxylum bungeanum | reverse complement strand
TCAACATATTATATATATATATATAAGAATATATTTTATATGACCCACTACCTTTTTTGTGCATGTGTTCTCTAGAAATGTAAGGGTTGTTCAATAAGGAAAATTTTTTTCCCTCTGGGAAAATATGCCCACAGATGAATTATTTTTCAGACACCATATATTTATGTGCCATATGTATTATGTTTTTCCGATGCTTAATTATTCATATTATTGGTATGAGTTGATGTCCTTATAATGGTTGCTTCTGTTTAAACCCTGTGCATATCAAATAGACATTTATACGCCAAAAAATCACGTTAGCCTCTTCTGCGCCTAGCTCTATGCCTGGAAATGGAAGACTTAAAAGTTCTGAGATAAGAAACTCTGTCAAGCCTGGTCCAACCAATACCATTGGTCAATCTTTACCAATTCGTGGTGAGTTTTCCAATTCAAATAAACCTGACACACTGCATACATCTCCAAATGAGAGTGCGAAAGAGGCTGAAACTGAAGGCTCTGGCTGTAAAGGAAATCATGATCGTTGTTCTTGTGGATTCAACAGTAGTGAATATATGAACACCTGCGGGAAGGGCGTCAGTCCACCAAATACGTGCCAGGGAAATATGGCCAAGTCTGTAAATGGTCCTTCTAGGGTCCACAAGAATACTACTGGCACAGGAGTTCTACGCTATGCTCTTCACCTCCGCTTTTTATGCCCTTTTCCAAAGAGATGTTCAAGGTCGATCCAGAGGTGCAAATCTGATCCTTTATGTGCACCGGCTGTAAACAAGGATAGTGAAGGCGAGCGACGCTTCTACTTGTATAGTGATATGAGGGTGGTATTTCCCCAACGACACTCAGATGCTGATGAAGGCAAGGTATCATGTTTATGTGTTTTCAACTGATTTTTTAGGAATTTTACCTCAGAAGTATGTGCTCAATCCACTTATAATTTCCATGGCAACGCAATCTGTTGGCTGAGCATTTTGGTTATCCTCATTTATATTATTATATTTACTGATTGCCTCAGCCTGCATGCATTCACTGGGCATTTTGATGTTCCCTCTCTTTTTTAAAACAAAAAAAATGTGTTTGTGTTCTCTTTCTTGCTTTGATTACCACTGCAATGATATGGAAGTTCTTAAGAGCATGCTGATATTTCCATATGCATAGTAGTAACTAAACATATAGGGCTCTATGTTGTGGAAAAGACGTATACTGTTTCTTAGTCATGACAGGTTTTAATGTCATAGCATCCCAACAACCGGAAGAGTATTCAAGGATTGAATGAGGCATGTTAGATTTATGCATCTGACATTCACCGGAATCATGTTCTTCATTGTTAAAATTTAAGATGTGGTTTTGATGGAGCATCAAACTTGTGGTTGATGCAGTTTTGGAAGCCTGAGTTTCGTGTTCTTCAAAAGCTTGGAAAAAATGGTTGGATATCTTGTCAAAATAATCTAACAGGCATGTTCTTTTCTCTTTGCAGTTGCATGTGGAATATGATTTCCCATCTGATCCCAAATATTTTGACATCAGCAACTAAAGTACCCAGTATCTTTTCACAGCTCAAACAAAAGCTGTTTTTTTTTTAAACATTTCTGTAAATACATGTACATAACAATCTCCACCAAGCCCATTGTATTTGTACATAAATATTATTCAATAATAATTAGATGATTTCTTTTATTGTGAGTTGGTAATCATCAGTTCATTTTACACTCATGCCTTTAGGTGTGGTGGAAGTTAATGTTAGATCAGATGTAGCAATGACATCCAAGTGCCAAGATGTCCAATCACATGTTTGTTTTTCATGAAAGATCATTAATCAATGAGTGAACTAACTCACTTAGATGATGATAATTTAGACAGTAAAACTTCCTGTAAATCTGAATTTGAGTCTTTTGGAAATGAATTAGGTACCATTAACATCTTTTCTATTTTCAGTAATGAACCCCCATCATTTTGCATTAGATTCTTGTTTGTTTCCATGTGACACAAGGAAAAATGAATCCCATTCTGAAGCTGCATGAGCTCAAGTTTTGTCAGAATTTTGCTTCCTCACTATGAAGAAAGTGTATTCAAATTCTTTCCTAAATGTAGTAGAGATCCTTTTTGTTAGTCATTAATTGTAATTGATGTAAAATTTGAAAATGTTAACTCCTACTACTTTAAGAAGTTCCTGTCACATTTTAAAGGGATTGTCAGCATGGATATCCTTAGATGATATAGTTATAATTCAGTTGGCCGTCAATGGTTTTATAGGATTGGTGTTTAACAAATGATTTCACATCCTCAATTTCAATTGAAATTTTAATAGAAATTAAAAATTATCTTAAATTCTGAATTAAATATTACGGGATCATGAATTTTGATAGAAATTCAAAATTCAAGCTTTGTCCAACTATCAATTTTTTTTTTCAGGATTTGTTTGCTTTATATTCAATTATTCCACATTTATATCATTGGATCAACTAAATCGTTGTTTGTTTGTTTTGTTATTTATTTATTATTTATTTTATTTTTTTTGCATTATTTCATTGACCTCGAAAAAGAGGCAAAAACGATTAGGGATTGTTACGGTTCGGTTCGGTTTTGTATAATTATAAAAAAAAAATTATAAGTATAATTATTTGGGTTTTTTTAAAGTAACTGTTTGGTTTTTACTTAAAAAAATTATAATTATTTTTAATTATCGATACAATTCATATTTTTTTTAGTTTTTTTAACAATAACAATAAAAAATTAAAAAATTAATGACATTCATGGAATCTAACATTTACTTAATTTTCTTTACACCGTAACCATTCTAATCATCATAACTACACTAATAAAAATTTTCATAAGATATAATCATCATTTAAATTATTTAAAATATAAAAAATAAAAAAGAATAATAACCAAAGTAAAAATTACAAATATTTTATGAAATTAATTATCACTGAATACTAAATAAATTAAATAATGTAACAAATATAATTATAAAATAACAACATAATATGATTAGACTTGAAAAAAATTCAAAAAAAATAAATTATTTAATTAATTCGGTTCGATTTGTTTTTTTTTTAGTTAAAAATTATTGTACTTTGGTTCGATTCAGTTTTTAGTTAAAAAATCGAACAATTATTTTTTTAAATAAAAAAAATTAACACTTCGGTTCAGACGTTCAGTTTTTTCGGTTTGTTTCGATTTGTTCAGTTTCAATTAATTTTTTGTCCATCTTTAATACTTATAATTAATTTTATGGAAATATTGGAAAGATTTTTAAGAATAGGATTGCAATTTGGGGGCTCAAAAGTGATTTGAAAGTTAGAAGCTAATTTCGAAAAATATAAATTTATTTTTTAATTTAGAAATAAAATCAATAAATTTTAAGGAGAACATTTTTTAAATTCACTTTCACCCACCTCTATTTTTTTTCTCTTTAATTTCATTCGATCAAAATTTCATTGGTATTGCAAATATCAATATGGTATCATGGTAAGATCACCACTTAGGTTAGTATTTATTCATATTAAATAAAATTAAAGATGAAATTTATCATATAATTTTGTTTCTTATTTAAATATTAGAAAATGTAATGCATATTAAATTTTTTTTGGTTACCGATTATTATATTTACACAGTAAAAAATATATTATACATATATATTTATATAAGTGAAGTAAATTTTATTAATATTATGTCAATTGATCTTACAACAGTTTAATAATAAAATTTATAACTTATTAAACACATATTACTGCTTTTAAAATTCACTACACTTTTAAAATAAAATTTTCCAAATTTCTTCACAGCTGATATTAAGAGGTTTTTCCTAAAAAGGCCAAAATTATAAGGAGTGTTCTAATTCAATTCAAACAAAAAAGAATTATTTCCATTTAGTTTACCTGCATATCAAATGACATAAATGTATCTAATAAAATGTAACACACTGTCAGAGGCAGGATGCTACCGGCATGAGACATGATTGACCTATCTGCATAAGCCTCTAAATTTACAAAAATCCGGCATGATGTATCATAAAACCGGACAACCTGAATCTCAGTCCAGCATCAAAACGAACCTGAAATAAACATCATATATTATAACGGACCTCAGGTCCACACCAACACATCAAAATCAACACCCAAGAGCTCTGTGCCCATATCATCTATAAACACTCAAGGGCTCTGTGCCCACAACATCATAAGCAATCAAAATATTTACTTGATACAAACGGCGTGTTCAGCACAACAAATAAAACAATAAATCAAATATCCTAAACTTCTAAAACTTCTCCCAGGACACTTGCGAGGGTGACTGCCGTTTGAGTGATCCACGTCTCGAATATGACTTCTAAAGCTGTATTGGTTGACCAATCTAGAAGCCAACCTGCAAAACTAGCAAATTGGTTTGGTGTGAGTTATAAAACTCAGTAAGTAACCATGCTAGTATTATAACAAACAATTCGAGTATAAACTTCAAACAAACAAATCAAACATATCAGCAGTTTATCAGAATTACTAAATTGTTATAAGTTTAGATTTATCAGCTTTTATTATCCTTTATACTTTAGCATAACAAATTCTCATATATGTCAATTTATTAGCCAAACATTCAAAGCTCACAAGGTATCATCCTGAACATCACAGAACAAATTATTTTACATCGAATCCATTTCCATCATATGGGACGTGGAGTCATATTTATTACACTTTATTATGATTAAGCATATTTGAAATATCATCAAATCGATAAAATAAATACACTTCCTTCAAATCAAAACATATTTTCTTTTATTCAAAACTTATTTTCTTCAACACCAAAATAACCTTTCTTTAACATTCTTTAACCACGATGACCTTACAATAGCTTAACACTTGTGGTTCATTTGCATTCACACATACCATATCATACTTCTCTTATATACATGCAAATACAATTTCAGAATCCTTACACATATACGTACATATCAATACAACTTAGCAAACACGCTTTATAACCTATGATATTCACATGAGTTTCAAATCATCCATTCATTTCACATAAGCATACACAATCCATACATATCACGAGTTCCATCATACATATACATACACTCAGACATATTTACAGTCATCACACAACCAACCACGAAGCACACATAACAATCTATACATCAAAGATCACATCATCCAACAATACATACATACGGTTGGCTTACACATATAATGCCCGTACGAGACTCATTCCCTATTTTAGAATAGGTATGAGATGAATTCCGTCCGAACGGATTCCTAACCAACTCGACTACTACACCGCGAATCATCCAATCAAACATACACATAGGCGCACACGCCATATAACATAAACTCATCATATGATTTCTCATAAACAAGCACATACACGACAAATAATCCAAACATCATTCAAATACTCATATATATACACATATTTCAAACATATGAATATACACCTTATTACGAAATCAAATCTCATATCTCTCACAGTCTTCATATCTCTTCATTTATCAATCAATCATATTCATTTTCAGAATTTCTATCTAGAAACTTTTAATACAATATCTTTACCAAATAAAAATATTCGTTCAGAGAGAACTTAGCTTATATTCATTCCTTATCTCACTTAACCATCCCAATCTCTATACCAATAATCGCATGTGCGAAGCGATAATAAAATTATTCCATTCACCGATATTGTATACTCAAATTATTCACAACTTATCATCAAATACATATACAAACCATTACGTGTTCATACACTTACATGCATCAACACATACATGTAGCCATCAAACTCATCAAACTTTTCACTTCGTATCATAACATTATCCTCAAACATTTCATTTCAGAACACATCAATGCATACATACATACATTAACATCGTCAAACATCTCACTTCATATCATAGAAATGACAAAGGTCATACCTGTGATGATCGACTAACTCAACTATTCACGATCTCAAAGTTCTTTCTCAAATCCATTTTTAACTATCCTAAACGTTTCAATTGTCTTTACATATATGTGTACACACACACACACACACACATATACACATACACGTTTAAAACACAAAAAGAACGATTCGAGAACACATCACATATGTTACTTACTTGGCTTCACGAGCACTCCAGGTCCTAGTCACATCTGTCAAAACAAATGACGAAATACCGTCAGAATCACGACTTACAGAATTCTCGACTAAACTATGATAAAATTCAAGATCTTTCCGGAATAATCAAATCAAGTCCCTTTTCAATTTTTTCAGTTTCGATAATCTTAAAACACTATTACAAACTATTCCAAGCCACTAGTTCACCTAAATTCTCAATTTACGTGTTTGTGAAAAATATTCCGAAAAAGTTTACGCAAACGCTACGGAAGGGTCCCGAACCCTCCGAACCTACCCGTATTTATCCAACCATGTTCATAATATCATATATAACTCATAACTATCGCTAAAATCAAAACACATCATTATTCGCAAAATCCACTTTTACTGGAAATTTACATATATTATCGGATCTACCAAACTCGTTCCGTTTTCACTCGGATTCTACCAAATGCACATATTCAATATACTAATACTAAAACAATCCATTTATATCATTACGCTACTATACGAAACTATTGGATGCATCCGAACATTTAACGGAAAACTTGAAATTTGTGAATTTTTACTGGGAGGTTTTATCAAGATTTCGAGGGCATATACAGACTCCAAACGATCCCACGAACACGCTGGAATCGATGGAATTCCGATCGGAGCTATTGTTCACCATGGGTCACTATTCATCTGAATTTTCTTTCCTCGTTTCGAGTGTAACCTGACCGGTGCGTAATCACACGTGTATAATGCAACGCACGTATCGTTCAAGTAGTATAAAAAGTATCGATTCCATGAGGACTTAAAACCTTTTGTTATCAATTTATGAAGTTAAATATTTACAAGTATCTAATGGATTGATTGTTTGATTGGGTGGTGACTTTAAAATTAAAACAAGTAAATAAAATTCTTGAAAGTAGATTGAAGAAAATTCAAATTTATAAAACTATCCAGGGTTGTGAATCCTTCCGATATCTTTTTAAAAGATGAAGTGATTATTTTAGATTTGTGTAATATATTGGTTTATTAACCTGGAACACGAAATTATGTAAAAACCTCTTCCGATGGTCAAATACAAATACCCAGTATAACATAATTAATCATATTCCTATGTTAACCAAGTTATCTGAATTTATTAAGATTAAGTTCCAATTATGGCTACCCCCGCCCGACAGGTATATTCATATCATGTAAGGAAATCTATTAAAGAGTTATCTATCCTCAAGATCGTGGGCTATTAAGTCTAAGGTTTTAAACCTAAAATCTTTTTTCCAAGTTCATTTTCAGTTTACCAGTTCAATTTTATTAATGGCCAGTTAATAAAAAGCATTAGGATTAAGGCTCAATAAATAAACCTTTATATTACCCAAACTGTAATTTAACCCCTTATAAACTGGTGATATTGGATTTCATCACACCCCAGATAACTGGCTTAGTTACGACACATATTTACGGGTAGTAAAAACTTAAATAAAATAAAAGACATAAAGTAAAATACTGAAAATTAAATGCTGAAAGTAAATGCTGAAAGTAAATTACTGAAAAGTAATGCTGAAAGTAAATTGCTGAAAAGTAAATTGCTGAAAAGTAAATGCTGAAAGTAAATTGCTGAATAGTAAATGCTGAAAGTAAATTGCTGAAAAGTAAATGCTGAAGTAAATTGCTGAAAAGTAAATAAAGTAAAAGTACAATAAAAGAAAATGCTGAGGTAAAATGATCCACTTTTATTACTTCTATTTTAGATATCTCCCTTAATATAATATATTAACTTTGCATGATAATTACCAATAAGCCATATAGGCGGTATCCAGATTAAGTCAATTAGTCAGGTTAAAACCAATTTAAATAATTACCGACCGACCAATATGGCAGTATCCTCGTTAAGTCAGGTTTTAACTAGTTTATTTATTATAATTAAGGGAGATTAATCTAAATATTAGTAATAAAAGTTTTACCTTTTACCCCAGCAAAGGGGAGTTACCTCCTCATTACTGAAAAGTAAAAACTGAAAATTAAAGAAAGAAAAGTATTGTGCGTAAAAGTAAATTGCGGAAAGTAAAAACTGAAAAGTAAAGAAAAGAAAGTGCGAAAGCGGAAATTAATTACTGAAAGCTGTAAATAAACAAACAAGATACAATCTTCTTAGTATTCTTAAGGAATTCCTTAGAAGAAAGTATGAATTTACAAATGAAATGGATTGGTATTTATAGGCAAAATTTTACCTCCATCAAATCATCCACCAAATCCATTATTAATTGCTCCACTAATTGCTCCACCAAATCCATTATTAATTGCTCCACCAAATCCATTATTAATTGCTCCACTAATTTCTTATCATGTTTGGTGGTGATTTGATAATTTGATAATTTTATTATTTATTATTAATTTATTTTTTGCTGTGAAAATGATTGAAAATGACTTTAATAATTACACACAACACACTTCCGGATGGTTCATCAATTTAGGGCATGAAATCTTCAGAATTTGAAATTATTTTGTATTTCAAAGTTGTATATCTTTGAGTCTTCTTTAATCTGGAACTTGAATCAGCTCAATCCGATATCGGAGTAAGAAATTATGTCCAAAATATGACAGATGCGCAAAACTGGAATTTCCAAAACTGCACTTCGTTAAAACGCCCTTTCAAGTTTCCAATCTCCAAAATTAATATGTCAAGTCCAATTTTTGCCCTTATTTGACCCACATTTCGTCGTAAATGATTTCATTATGTCCCAATATTATTTTATCTGCAAAAAAACTAAAACACATCAAAACGTTCATCAAACCCGAGAAACTAAATAAAATATTAAGTAAAATAGGCGGTAAATATTGATATATTTTCCGCTCATCACACCCCCAAACCTAAAATTTTGCTAGTCCTCGAGCAAGAAAGCAAAATAAAATACAAGAAACAATTAAAATTAAACTAAGCCACTTTCCTAGGGATCACGGTTGCATTTAGCATATGCAACAAGCCTTTAAACCCCTAGGTGTCCCTAGTGGACGAGTTATAGTCTCGTGAGGGCTTACAGCAACGATACCCACAAATATTTTACAAAATTAAAAAGATAATAAAACTAATGCACACAAAAGAAAAAAGACAAGAGCAAAGAGAATAAAGAAGTTAGTGACTAATCAGGTGAAACTTCTACTCCAAGTTACTAGTTGTTTTCTTTCTTTCTAAATTACTGAATAAGTAAATTCTCCGATTATATTTACCATTCTCCATATGCACAGCCGACACAATATTAATCAACTCATTTTTGCCCAAACAGTCACAAGTGCAGTTGATAAGAGTAATATTTTTGTCCTAAAGTTTTATCAGAATTCACACCTTTTTGCAGCAATGAAATAATTTTTCTGAATTTTCTGATTTTTTTCTTTGATTTTTGATTTTTTTTTATTTATATACAATATCTTCCATCTATGTAGCGAGTGTTGGGTCGGTGGCTCCCAAATCAGTTGGCTTTAGAGCACCAGGTGTTAAGACACCCCTACAGACTTAATTACTCAGACTTCAGATATATATATTTTTGCAACATCCTTGATCCATGTAGCGAGCTTTGGGTCAGTGACTCACAAACCAGTTGGCTTTAGAGCACTAGGTGTTAAAACACCCTTACAGACTTAATAACTCGGACCTCATACGTTTTTCTTACTCCATCACTTTTTGAGATGCTTTCTCCAATTAAACTAGAGCACTAAATATTACAAACTTTTCAATTACAACTCATGTCTGTATGTTATCATGCATGTTGATAATACCTGCCAACTGAGCATATGAAGATCCATTTTAGTCAGTATTATGGAGAATTCACAAATTAAATAATTCAAAAGGAAATAAACAAAAATTAACTTGTTCCGAAATAGGTTTTAGACACGTCTCAGGAGTGGAAACTCCTTACTCAGCTATCTCTTACCAATTTCACATTTTTAGTCAAAATAAAAACATAAAAACGCAAAATATTTTTGTAATTTTTGAAAATTTTTGAATTTTTTTTGTATTTTTCGAAAAATTTTGGACTAAAAATAAAAACAACACACAACTATAAACAAGATACTGATCAACTAATTCCCTCCCCCAAACCTAAATGAGACATTGTCCCCAATGTCTTAAACAGTAGAGGAAGAGTTTAGAAGATAGTACCTGGTTAACTGAAATGCTACACGAAAAGTTAAAGGTTAAAATCCAGATTAATCCGACGCCTCTTACCACGATCGTCCTCGGACCAATTTATCTTTGAAATGATAGGGTCAATTTGTGGTTCATAGGCTAAGATTTGATCAATTAGATCCAAAGCAGTTCTGGCAGTGAAGAGGAGTTCTTTTAAAGGTTTTGACACGAACCCATTTCTCCGGGCATCATCAAGAAAAACGCAAAGAAAATCATAAAATCCTTCAACGTTGTACAGTCCAAGTGGTTTCCGGTGTGTGTTCAGGTTCGCCCAAGATAACAATGTAAAAATTTCCTCCAATGTACCCAAGCCACCTGACAAAGCAATAAAAGCATCAGCATGGTTAATCATTTCTACCAATCGTTCAGACATACTTGGCACAATCAGTTCCTCTCTGTTTGATAGTTCAATAAGATTTGCCTCTACCAAGGGCTTTGGGATGATTCCCAAAACTTGACTGCCTGCCTCCTGTACAGCTTTTGAAATGATCCCCATAAGTCCAAGATTGCCTCCCCCATATACTAAGTGCATATTCCTTGCAACTAAGACTCGACCCAATTCCTGTGCTGCCTCTACGTATTGTGGCTTAACACCAACACTAGTACCGTAAAACACACAGATGTTTTCAACTCGTATTCTTGAAGTGGCTTCCATGTTTTACTCTGGATGTCTTCAAAAGTGCAATGATGAATTGAATTTATAATACCTGAAAAGGGTGAGTAAAATAATAACACTAGTACCTGCCAAATGACAATTATTAGTTAAACAGTAAAATAAATCGTGATAGTCAAAAAGGTCTGGATCCTGTCGGAGAAAATAAAAGAAAACAACAAAACAAATTACAATTATTAGGAAAAGACAAAGAGATATAATATGTACAAGAAATGTAGCGGCTTGATTGACGTCTATGCGGCAGGGACAAGCTTCCCATCCAATTTTCTTATAAATTGGCAAACAATGTCTTTTTGAGTCAGATTCCCAGACTTAACTGTTGTCTTTCTTTTTGGAATTGTGTATGTAATTTGCGGATGACTATATGGACATATCCACTGAGATGCGTCTCAAGAGTTGAAGATATATCATCTAAAGACTCCTTACTCATGCCATCCCTAATGAATTTAATCTTATCTTCGCGGTTATCAAACATCATTCCTAAAGAACGATAACGAGTATTGCAATTCCAACGTGCACATTTGTAACAAACACCCATTTGCTTAGCTCTATGTTTCTTTGCATAGGTGCTTCTTCCAAATCCAGGCAAATAAGAATTACAGGAATCAGAATACTCACCTGCTAATCGTAGGGGTGAGCAAAACCGGTTTCGGTTCCGGTTCCGTATGAAACCGGAACCTACCCGGAAAAAATCGGTTCCTAACTAAGTGGAACCAGAACCTACCCAATTAAATAAGGTATCCTATTATTCGGTTCCAATTCGGTTCCGGTACGGTTCCGAATTACCCTATTTATATAATATTGTCATTTGTATATATAATGATTTTTATACATACAAAATATATAATGATTTCAAAGATAAGATAATTGAGCTGGCCAATGTCAAGAAACAGTGAAGTGGATGAAGAAGATAAGAAGGCAAATTCATGAGAACCCAGAACTTGCTTATGAAGAATTTGAAACCAGTAAGCTCATTACACAAGAACTTGACCAACTTGCTATTGCTTATCAATAGCAGAAAACAGCAAAACACCATCAGTAGTAAAAAAACAGCAAACAACAGCAGCAGCAGAAAACAAGGTTTCTATTAAGAAATTCTGCTTCACATAATTACATGTTAAAGTATATATACAACTAAAGGCATAAAAAAAAATGGTACTGCTAGAAGAGGTATCAGACTGATCATCTGATATTAAAAAATGGTCATAATCATCCACAGTGTCATTTTCCAAATATTCCACTGACATTTCTTTTCCCATTGTTGAAACAGCAAACAACAGCAGAAGCTCGTGAAGATTTTTTACTATTTTTTACCTGTAAATATCAGTGAGTTATAATGGTCTGCTACTCCAAAATAAAAATATGTAAACCTATATTTAGAGAAAATGTAAATGAAAGCAATAAGGGAAATAATATGTTCTGGAGTTTCATTCATAAGAAAACTATCAATTTTAAATTACTCTGAAAATCCTTCATGCAAGAAATAGTCACCCAGAGAGGAAGAACTCATCGAAAACCTTAAATTTGGCCGAAAGAAGGTAGTAAGCACAATCTTTGTTTCTTTTGACATGCACAGTATCCAATCCGGTTCTCAAATGCGGTTCCGGTTCTATGGTCCGGTTCCGGTTCTGGTTATTCTGGAATCGGAACCGGACCGGTTACAACCGGTTCCTTATATTTGGAACTGGAATCGGACCGGTTACAACCGGTTCTGGTTCCAAACCTGGATTTCCGGTCCGGTTCCAACCGGTTCCAGGTAGACCCGGAACAGGTGCTCACCCCTAGCTAATCGGACCTGTGCTTCGATTACCCAACGAATGTCATTAGGAATATCATGGATCATCAGTAGTCTCATCCGTTCCAAGCGAGCTTTGTAGACTTTCATCAGAGAGTTTTGAGGGAGAGAAGGAAATTGCTTGTGAAGATTTTCGAGAATTTCTTCCATCTTGAAATGAATTAACCTGCGAAAACTAAACGCACAAAATGAAATCACACCAAATCATAATATATACACAAATTGCATGGGTTGTCTCCCTACGAGCTCTAAGTTTAACGTCGTCAACTAGACGTGACTTCTCGAACGTTAGGTTGGATCTGAAAGTGTGACACTTTATTTTTGTCGCTCAAATGATTCTCCCTAGTAGTGCTTAACACACTTGTTTTTAACCTTGAATGTTTTGTTGGAGTCGGGATCATGTATCTCAACGGCTCTATCGGGAAAAACCTTGGTGATCACAAATGGACCTGACCACCGTGATTTTGGCTTCTATGGGAAGAATTTCACCCTTGATTTGTTTAACAGTACCTTCTGCCCTGGTTCCAGTTGTATGCGCACTAACTTCTCATCATGTATTTTCCTTGCCTTTTCTTTGTACAATTTGGCATCCTCAAAAGACTGATTGTGAAATTCCTCCAATTCGTTGAGCTGGTGGAACTTTTTCTCTTCTGTTGCTTGTAGTGCAAGAATTGGCTTTTTCAGTGCAAAAGACGCTTTATCTTCAGGCTCCACAGGCAATTGACATGTTTTAAGTTTGTTAGTAGAACTTTGCATTTCATCAGAATTCTGGATGGTACTGTGTATTACATCAAGTCTGAAACATTCCTCATTCTTTTCATCATCTTAGAAATTCATGGCCTTGAAAACATTGAATGTTACTTCTTGGTCCTGTACCCTCATGGTTAGTTCTCATTTCTGTACATCAATAATGGTTCGACATGTAGCCAACAACGGTCTCCCAAGGATGATTGGCACGTCTGCGTCTTCCTCCATATCAAGGACAATAAAATCTACTGGGAAAATAAATTTGTCAACCTTGACCAGAACATCCTTAACTACGCCTCTTGGAAATACGAGCGTTCTATCAGCAAGTTGTAGAGAGACCGAAGTTGGCATTGTTTCTCCAATCTACAGTTTCCTGAAAATAAAAAAGGCATCAAGTTAACATTTGCACCCAAATCACATAAAGCCTTACCAAAGTTATGTTCTCCTATGATGCATAGAATGGTGAAACTGCCAGGATCTTTCAACTTTGGGGGAAGCTTCCTTTGAATGATAGCGCTGCATTCTTCTGTCAATGGTACTGTCTCGTAATCTCCCAATCTCCGTTTTCGTGAAAGAATGTCTTTCATGAATTTGACATATCTGGGCATTTGTTCCAAGGCTTCTGCAAATGGAATGTTGATGTGCATCTTTTTGAACACCTTCAAGAAAAGAGTAAACTGCTTGTCCAGTTTGTTTTTCTGAAGACGCTGAGGAAAAGGTGGAGGTGGAGTGATATGTTCTTTTTCCTTTGCTTCTTTTTCCTATGTCTGTTGCCCTGTTTCTTTTGGAATTTCTTCAATGGATGCCTTGATTCCAATATCTTTTTTGATCTCAGTACCGCTTTTCAAAGTAATGGCTTAACATTGCTCCTTCCATCTGTTCCTTGGATTTGGTTCTGTGTTGCTGGGAAGATTACCTGGCGGTCTGTAACTCTGAGCATTGGCCAGTTGTCCAATTTGATTCTCCAGTGCTTTGATAGAAGTTGATTGGTTCTGAAACATAGCATCATACTTTTTTAACTGAGCCAGCACTTCTGCTATTCCTGGTTCATTTGCTTGCTCCTACCATTTGTTCTGTTGCTGGAATCCAGGTGGTGGATAGTTCTGCTGTTGGAATCCAGGTGGTGGATTTTTCTTTTGCCCTGAATTATTACTACATGAAAAATTGGGATTATTCCTCCACCCTGGGGTGTAGGTGTTGGAATATGGATTGTTCCTATGTCTGTTGAAATTATTGACATAATTCACCGTCTCTTCAAGTTGGTTTGGTTCTGGTGCTCCTTCATATGGTGAACTTGTGGATCCAGTGGTAAGAGTCTCCATGAATTTTCATATTTGATCCAGCTTGGCGTTGACTGCTGTATTGGCTCCAACTTCATAAATTCCTGCAATTCTTTGGATCATGCCCATTTCTGTTGGCCACAAGGAATTATTGTTTGCCATTTCTTCGATTAGGTCCCAGGCTTGATCTTCTCCTTTTGCCATTAAAGCTCCTCCAGCAGCAGCATCGATTGTGGTTCTTATCAGTCCAGAAAGTCCATTATAGAAAGTTTAGACTTGAAGCCATTTTGGAATCTCATGGTGAGGATATTTCCGGAGCAAATCTTTGTACCTTTCCCAAGCTTTACAAAGGATGTGATGTCATTCCTTAGCTTTCCAGTTCTGGCTGGTGGAAAGTACTTTGCAAGAAATTTGGTGGCTAAAGTGTTCCAAGTTGTGATGGAACCTGCTGGTAGTGAATGTAGCCAAGCTTTAGCTCTGTCTTTCAAGGAGTATGGAAAAACCCGCAGTCTCATTGCTTATTCAGCTTCTCGGTTGTAATTGAAAGTGTCATAAACTTCCAGGAAGTTGCTGATGTGGGTTTTTTGATCTTCAGTTGCTTTTCCCCCAAACTGCACTGACTGTTGAATCATCTGAATGCATGATTTGATGTCATATGCATTTGCTGGTAAATGAGGAAGTACAATACAAGAAATAAAACCGTCGACCACCGGAATGGTTCTGTCTCGAATGGGTATTGGTGGTGAAACCTCCAAAGGTTCAGGTTCCATGTTGACTAAAGCTTATTGGCTTTCTCGCCTTTCCCTTCTCAACTGTCTGATGGTTCTTTCAATTTATGGGTCAAGCGGTCGGAGTTCAAAGCTTTTGGTTCGTCTCATGTAGTTTCTGAGAACCTGAAACACAAGAAAATAAAAACAATAATTAAAAAGAAATTAGATACAAGTAACGTATCTAACCCCGAAACTAATAGTGAAAGATAAATAAGTCCCCGGCAACGGCGCCAAAAGCTTGACCGGTGCGTAATCACATGCGTATAACGCAAGCGCATGTATCGTTCAAGTAGTATAAAAATTATCGATCCCACAAGGACTTAAAACCTTTTGTTATCGATTTATGAAGTTAAATGTTTACAAGCATCTAATGGATTGATTGTTTGATTGGGTGGTGACTTTAAAATTAAAACAAGTAAATAAAATTGCTTGAAAGTAGATTGAAGAAAATTCAAATTTATAAAACTATCCAGGGTTGTGAATCCTTCCAATATCTTTTTAAAAGATGAAGTGGTTATTTTAGATTTGTGTAATATATTGGTTTATTAACCTGGAACACGAAATTATGTAAAAGCCTCTTCCGATGGTCATATACAAATACCCAGTATAACCCAATTAATCATATTCCTATGTTAACCAAGTTATCTGAATTTATTAAGATTAAGTTCCAATTATGGCTACCCCCGCCCGACAGGTATATTCATATCATGTAAGGAAATCTATTAAAGAGTTATCTATCCTCAAGATCGTGGGCTATTAAGTCTAAGGTTTTAAACCTAAAATCTTTTTTCCAAGTTCATTTTCAGTTTACCAGTTCAATTTTATTAATGGCCAGTTAATAAAAAGCATTAGGATTAAGGCTCAATAAATAAACCTTTATATTACCCAAACTGTAATTTAACCCCTTATAAACTGGTGATATTGGATTTCATCACAACCCCAGATAACTGGCTTAGTTACGACACATATTTACGGGTAGTAAAAACTTAAATAAAATAAAAGACATAAAGTAAAATACTGAAAATTAAATGCTGAAAAGTAAATGCTGAAAAGTAAATTACTGAAAAGTAAATGCTGAAAAGTAAATTGCTGAAAAGTAAATTGATGAAAAGTAAATGCTGAAAAGTAAATTGCTGAAAAGTAAATAAAGTAAAAGTACAATAAAAGAAAATGCTGAGGTAAAATGATCCACTTTTATTACTTCTATTTTAGATATCTCCCTTAATATAATATATTAATTTTGCATGATAATTACCAACCAGCCATATAGGCGGTATCCAGATTAAGTCAAATTAATAATTAATTACCAACCGACCAATCAGGCGGTATCCAGTTTAGTCAGGTTAAAACCAATTTAAATAATTACCAACCGACCAATATGACAATATCCTCGTTAAGTCAGGTTTTAACTTGTTTATATATTATAATTAAGGAAGATTAATCTAAATATTAGTAATAAAAGTTTTACCAATTACCCCAGCAAAGGGGAGTTACCACCTCATTACTGAAAAGTAAAAGCTGAAAATTAAAGAAAGAAAAGTATTGTGCGGAAAAGTAAATTGCGGAAAGTAAAAACTGAAAAGTAAAGAAAAGAAAGTGCGAAAGCGGAAATTAATTACTGAAAGCTGTAAATAAACAAACAAGATACAATCTTCTTAGTATTCTTAAGGAAGTCCTTAGAAGAAAGTATGAATTTACAAATGAAATGACTTGGTACTTATAGGCAAAATTTTGCTTCCATCAAATCATCCACCAAATCCATTATTAATTGCTCCACTAATTTCTTATCATGTTTTTTGGTGATTTGATAATTTTTATTATTTATTTATTAATTTATTTTTTGCTTTGAAAATGATTGAAAATGACTTTAATAATTACACACAACACACTTCCGGATGGTTCATCAATTTCGGGCATGAAATATTCATAATTCGAAATTATTTTGTCTTTAAAAGTTGTAGATCTTTGAGGCTTCTTTAATCTGGAACTTGAATCAGCTCAATCCGATATGGGAGTAAAATATTATGCCAAAAATACAACAGATGCGCAAAATTGGAATTTCCAAAACTGCACTTCGTTAAAACGCCCTTTCAAGTTTCCAATCTCAAAAATTAATATATCAAGTCCAATTTTTACCCTTATTTGACCCACATTCAGTTCTAAATTATTTCATTGTTTCCCAATATTATTTTATCTGCAAAATAAATTAAAACACATCAAAACGTTCATCAAACCCGAGAAACTAAACAAAATATTAAGTAAAAGGGGCGGTAAATATTGATAAATTTTCCGCTCATCATAACCATGCACGAAACGGAAAATCCATCACCACCAACTTGTAGTACTCTCCAAGAGCTTCGATTTGACGGGTTGCTCGGGCCGTGAAACGAAGAGATGAGCCGGGATCGACAAAACACATCACTCGTGTCTCTCTAATCTCGCTCGCCATTTGCCGGCGTCCTAGGGTTGTAGCCGGCCACCACAAGATAGAGGGGTGGCCGGCGCACCCTCCTAGCTGGTCGCACCGGCCGGCAGTGGCCAGAAGACCGCTGACATGACCAACAGTTCGCAAGGGACGATTTTGGGGTAGGGTCGATTTGGGAGAGTTGTAATATTTTGCCATTTTTGTAATAAGCAGAAACTATAAGGTATTTATAAGAAAGTTTCTGAAAATTACATTTAGACCCCCAAAAATTATAATTAGGTCCCTGTCATGGGGATTTCTCGAAAATTTATGTTTTTGAAGCCCTTCTGTTACGATTTCGAAAAGTGTTTAACACGAAAGTTGTTCGTCTTGAAAAAATGAGTCTGATGGTTTAAGAATCAACTCAATTGGAGTTTGTTTGCTAGTTTTATAGCCGAAACAAGAAAATTTTACCTGTATAACGATATAATTAGGAATTGCGTAACCAATTCTCGAAACACGCATTTTCCGACGCGACAAAACTTCACTTAAATAAATTTGATATATTTTTCAACCCATATACTCTTATTTTCGAATACCATGACATTCTAAATCCTTAACTTAATTTCGGAAATCTTCCAGAACATTCCGAAAAATCGGGATATTACATAAAATGGAATAATAATAATTTTGTCACTCCAATTTTTTATTTTTTATTTTAAAATATGCGTGGGTGAGGTAGCCAAATTTGGCTTATTTTTTTTAATCTAATTTTAAATTTAAAAATTAAATATTTCTCAAAATATAAAGTATTTGAAGAAAAAAGTTAAATATTATTGATCTATAAATCTTAAACTTGAAAACAAGTACTACTGTTGAAATATTTTGATAAAAAATTATCAATAATGACCCTTCCATTTATAAGTTACCAATAAGTCATTTTCAAACATTCATACTTCTTTCATTCGAACTCCAAATAACAATATGTAAAATACTACATACATAATTTTCATACCTACAACTTTTATTAAGAAACTATCTCAAATTAGGAATTTCACAAGATCAAAATCAATCACAAAATCGTTATGTCGCAACAGTTACAATCACAAATACATTCACACATTCAACAAAGTCACAATATTAGTCACATACATAATTCTCAGTTACAATGATAGTTCTATATACTTAATCATATTTTTCAGTTACAATGTCAGTCACATACGTAATACTCAGTAACATTTCTTAGTTATAATGATAGTTATAAATATCCAATCACAATTATAATATTAATCACAGTTATAATATTATCATTTCACCTACTTAATAATATATTTATTCAATCCTAATAAAAAAAATTCATGTATATATATATATATGTGTGTGTGTGTGAAATGAAATGATTTAATCCTTAATGAGAAATGACTTAACTCTTGGGGTAAGGATATAATCCTTAGGGTTGAAATGGTTCATTGAAGGGTCATGACTCCTAAAGACATATTTTGACATAGGAGTACCTTTACAAAGGCAACCCTCCATGTCTATAAAAAAAGGTCATTGGGTTCTTCATTTGTATTCAATCATTCCAAATTTTCATTCATTATTAGATAGTCTAAAGTTTTCCAAGTGAGAGAGTTTCAACCATATTCATAGTTCAAGTTCTTGAAGAAATGAGTGCCCATTTTACAAGAATCAACCTAGTATCATGAGAAAATGTTAACCACAAAAGATCCATAATGCCCTGAGACAAGTCTAATAAGTTATTAAGGACATAGATTTTCTCGATTTGGTTCAAGTTCATTTTCTTCTACATTGTATTTTCAGGTTTTTCTAGTACTTGTGTTTGTGTTCAATTTGTAATTTTCCATGGCTCTATTAGATGATTTTGAATGAATAATGCATGTTAATAGTGATAGATAACAAATCCTGCCCAACAATATTAAGAACTTATTACTTATATGTGTTGTTAACTCTGATTTATGTATGTTATTTTTTTTCTTTGGAAAAATATATCATGTGCATGAAAACATGTAAGGGCGTTCGAATGCCAGACGAATGCATAAGAAAAATCATGTATTTCGCATTTTCATTCGAACGCTGTGACGAACGTCACACAAACTCATACTCTTTGGAAAGATACGTTCAAATGCGTTTTCAAACGTCATATGAACATGAACTCTCTGGAAAAATTCGTTCGAACGGTTGAACGAATGTGACACTAACGCAAGTCGTATTTGAGAAATTTTTAGATTTGAATTTATTTTTGGGAAAACAACATACATAATTTAGTTTGCATGAATTCACAGATTTAAATCAATCTAGGATCTAGATATATATCATATATAATATACATTTCGATTATAAAAAAAATTAGTAATATAGACATAAGTTGAATATATGCATATTGTAATATTAATTTAGTAAAAATCATATACTGAACTTTTGTAAACTTGGTAGTATATATTTTAGTTAATATTAGGATGTTCAATTATCACATGCATGCACCTAGTCTACTATGTGATAAAGTTGAGAATTGTTTAATCTTATTAATTAATTATTGCATACTTGGTTAAGAATTTAAAATGTATCACGAAAGACATGGTCCGAATTATACATAAGTAATTCCTTCCAAGCATGATTGACTTCATACCTTATATAAGTGTTATACTTGAACTTGAGAATTGAAGTGTAACACTAAGATTGAATGCCAAATATGTTCTATTGAGAAAGTGATTAAGGATATTTTATCACCAAGGTGATAAGAGCATAAATGGGCAGATATTTAAGTGGTTATGTAGGACCCTCCTCGTCTTATGAGAATTTTTCTTTGTTCACCTATCACAATAAATTTTAGTCATAAATTCAAGGACTTGTGTTATTTGGTACTACTATCCAAAATTATAACAAGTGGATTCTAGTGTAACACAAACAGGATCATACAGTTGATCTGTGTGTGATTGTCTTTTGTAAACCTATTTGTTATTGTTTTATTTCTAGTTACACGTGACTAGTGGAAATATCATAGTACCGATTGTTCATAGAGAGAAACATGATAAGTTTAATGGAGCAAACTTCAAACAATGGCAGAGCAAAGTATTGTTCTACCTAACCACACTGTAGTTTGCTAAGTTTCTCAAGGAAACTCATTCGGGTCATGTGGAGGGAGAAACTGAAGTATCTAGGCAATTGCGAGTTGAGGCATGGTCGTAAGATGATTTTTTATGGCATAATTACCTTTTTCGCAGTATTGACAACACCATGTACAATGTGTACCAAGGCATAACTTATGCGAAGATTCTCTGTGAATCTCTCGAGAAGAAGTGTAAAACAGAGGATGCCGGACAAAAGAAATTTGTCGTGGGTAGGTTTCTGGATTATAAAATCATAGATTTAAGGACAATAATTTATCAGTTGGGTGAACTACAATTGATCATTCACGGAATACTAGATGAGAGAATTAAACTCTGTGAGTCGTGTCAAGTGGCCACAATTATTGAGATGTTGCCTATACCATGGAAAGTCTGCAGGAGTTATCTGAAACACAAGAAGAAACAATTGAGTCTTGGAGATTTAGGGGTTTGGTTGAAAATCGAAGAGGACAACAAGAAGTACGAGAAGACTAGCTACAAGACCACAAAGTCTAAGGCCAACATCATTAAGGGTGGAAAAAGTAGCAAAAAAAGAAAGAATAGTGGAACTGATTATTCCCAAACAAACAAGAAGTTCAAAGGAAAATGCTACGTCTGTGGGAAAAACAGTCACATGGCAAAGGACTGTAGAAACAAAAAGTCTCATGACAAAGGCAAGAAAAATAAAAATGAGACTCATATCACTAAAGATGAGCTATTAAATGATGAGATCTCATAGTTTAACCTTTCAGCAGTTGTAACAGAAGCCAACTTGGTTGGAAATCGAAAGAATAGTGGATAGACACTGGAGCTACTCATCACATATGTGCAGATAGCAAGATATTTTTCTCATATCAAAAGGTCGATGGTCCGATCATCTAACCATGGGAAACTCGTTTACTTCCAAAGTGGTTGGATAAGGCACATTAGTTCTAAAAATAACATCTGAGAAAGAGCTTACATTGAAGAATGTTCTGCATATTCATGATATTTCAAAGAACTTGGTTTCAGGTTCCCTTCTCAGCAAGAATGGGTTTAAGTTAGTTTTTGTTTTTAACAAATTTGTACTGACAAAAAATGATGTCTTTATGGGAAAAAAATACCTCACTGAGGGCCTTTTTAAATTTAATATAATGACCATCAACCAACACAATACTATTAATAATAATAAAGCTACATCTTTTGTTTATATTATTAAGTCACAAAATGTATGACATGGTAAGTTGGGGCATGTTAATTATGATACAATAAGTAAATTAATTAACATAGACCTTATACCTAAATTTACGATTGATAACCAACATAAATGTGAAACATGTGTTGAAGTGAAAATGAATAGAACATCATTTCATTCTATAGAACGAAGTTCTGAACCCTTAGAACTTATTCACACTGATGCGTGTGATATGAGTGTTGTGCAAACAAGAGGCAATAAAAAGTACTTTAGCACTTTTATCGATGACAATATAAGATGATGCTATGTGTATTTACTGAGGAGCAAATATGAAGCTATTAAGAGCTTTATACATTATAAGAATGAAGTTGAAAACCAATTTGGCAAGAAAATTAAAAGAATCAAGAGTGATAGGGGAGGTGAATATGTGTCATCATTCGGTGAATATTATTCCAACCATGGAATTATTCATGAAACTTCTGCTCCTTATTCACCTCAATAAAATGGGATTGCGGAATGCAAAAACCGAACGTTGAAGGAAATGATGAATACCATGTTAACAAGCTCTGGTTTACCCCAAAACTTATGGGGGGAGCCATGCTTTTCGCCAACTATGTTCTGAACAAGCTACCTCACAAAAGATTGGACAAGACACCATATGAATTGTGGAAAGGTCGCGTACATTGATAAGCGAAAAATATATAAATATTTATCACCCATTTTACTTAATATTTTGTATAGTTTCTCGAGTTTTGTGAATATTTTGATGTGTTTTTTGTTATTTTGCAGATAAATAAGATTTCAGGACTCAATGAATCAAATCAGGGCTAAAACGGACAAAAAAGCAAAAATGGAATTTCACGCGTCGCGACGCGCACACCTTACGCGTCACGATGTGCTACAGTTACTATGCTGCCAACACTCATCATCACCACATCAGCACGTGCGTCATCATCACGTCATCATGACATCAGCACAATAATTCAGTCCGCCGACACGCGTCATTCCTTGCGTCAGCATGACATCAGTGTCGCGACGCCGAGCCAATAATTCAACTGTCGACAGTCGCGTGCCACGTGTCAACATCTCAAGAAATCCACGTGCCACGCGTCAAGAATCCACGAGCGTCACGACGAGCAAGCTTCACGCGTCACGAAGCGCAAAGCCAAAATTTACCTATGAATTAAGGCCGAATTCATTTGAAATTTTCATACTTTCTTCTGGGGATTTCCTTAAAATACTAAGAAGATAGTATATTATTTGTTTATTTACAGCTTTCTTGTATTTAATTTTTATTTTAAGCAATAAATCTTTCTTTGTTTTACTTTAAAGTATGAGTAGGTAACTTCCCTCTGCTGAGGTGAAATATAAAGGTTTTATTACTATAATTTAGATTAATCTCCCTTAGTTATAATATAAACTATCTTAAAACCTGACTCAATGGGATATTGCCTCTATGGCCAGTTGGATTTAATTAAATTTATTTTAACCTGACTTAATTGGATACCGCCTTTATGGTCGGTTGGAATTAATCAAAAATCTGACTTAATCAGGATACCGCCAATATGATCAGTTGGTAATGTCATGCAAATTTATATATTATAATAAGAGAGATTTCTAAATTAGAAGTAATAAAAGTGGATCCTCTAACCCCGATATTTTATTTTATTATTTTATTTTACCTTTTTAATTTTCAAGTTTATTTTATGTTATTTTCTTTATTTATGTCTTTCATAATCCTAGATATGTGTTGTAACTAAATACCTTATCTAGGGTTGTGATGAATTCCAATATCACCGATTTATAAGTTGTTTATTTTGTGCTTTAGGTAATATATTGGTTTATTTATTAAATGTTAGTCTTAATGCTTCTTGTTAACTGGCCATTAATAAGATTGATTTGGTAAACTTAAAATGAACTTGGAAAATGGATTTTAGGTTTAGCCTTAAACTCAATAACTCACGATCTCACCTTAGGGTAAATATCGCTTAAGGTAGATTTACTTACAGTTTAAGAATATACCTGTCGAGTGGAACTTAAACTTAATGAATTCGGAGTTTCTTAATTAACATAAGAATATAGTTAATTGGATTACTTTGGGTGTTTGCATTTGACCATCGGAAGAAGCTTTTGTATAACTTCGTATTCCAGGTTAATAAACTGATATATTGCACAAACATGAGATAATCACTTCATCTTTAAAAGATATTGGAAGGATACTACCCTAGATAGCTTTATAATATTGATTTTTCCTTTAATTTACTTTCGCACTATTTTATTTACTTGTTTTAGATAAACATCACCATCCAACCAACAATCAATTAATTAGATACTCGTAGACATTTAACTTCAATAAATTAATAGCTTAGGTATTAAGTCCTCGTGGGATTGATACATTTTATACTACTTGAGCGATACGTGCGCTTGCGTTATGTGTGTGTTTATCACTGATCAAGTTTTTGGCGCCGTTGTCGGGGACTTATTTATCTTTCACTATTAATTTTAGGGTTAGATACTTTTACTTGTGTCTAATATATTTATTATTTATTATTTTTATTTTCTTGTGTTTCAGGTTCTCAGACACTACATGAGAAGAAACAGAAGCTTCGAAATCCATCCGCTTAACCCAAAATTGAAAGAACTATCAGACAGTTGAGAAGGGAAAGACGAGAAGGCCAAGAAGCACTGATCAACATGAACAATCAAGAACCTGAACCTTTGGAGGTTGCACCACCAATTCCCATTCGAGACAGAATTATTCCAGTGGTTAATGGCTTCATATCATGCATTGTACTTCCTCCCTTACCAGAAAATACGTGTGACATCAAAACATGCGTTCAGATGATACAACAATCAGTTCAGTTCGAAGGGAGTGCAACTGAAGATCCTAATGCCCATATCAGCAACTTCCTGGAAGTTTGTGGCACATTCAATTACAACCGAGCGGCAGAAGAAACAATGAGACTGCGTGTGTTCCCATATTCTTTGAAAGACAAAGCTAAGGCTTGACTACATTCACTACCAGCAGGTTCCATCACAACTTGGAACACTCTTGCCACCAAATTCCTTGCAAAATATTTCCCCCAACCAGAATAGCAAAACTGAGGAATGACATCACATCCTTTGTGCAATATGACTCATAATCCCTTTGCAAAGGTTGGGAAAATACAAGGAATTGCTCCGAAAATTTCCTCACCATGAGGTTTCAAAGTGGCTACAAGTCCAAACCTTCTACAATAGACTTTCTGGACTAATGAGAACCACAATAGATGATGCTGCTGGAGGAGCTTTAATGGAAAAATGAGAAGATCAGACCTGTGACTTAATTGAAGAAATGACCAACAATATTTTACTGTGGCTAACAGAAAGAAGCATGATCCAACGAATCGCAAGAATCCAAGAAGTAGGAGCCAACACAACAATAAATGCCAAGCTGGATCAGATATGCAAATTATGGAAACTCTTAACATTAAGGTTAATGATGGATCCACAAGTTCACCATATGGAGGAACACCAGAGGCAGAATCTTACAACCAACATAATGAGACTGCAAACTATGTCAGTAATTTCAATATACAGGGAAACAATCCATATTCCAATACCTACAACCCAGGTTGGAGGAATCATCCCAATTTCGCATGGAGCAACAATTCAGGGCAAAAGAACAATCCACCACCCGGATTCCAACAGAAAAATGAAGGCCAGGAGTATGAAAAAGAACCATGAATAACAGAAGTGCTGGCCCAGTTGAAAAAGCTGGAAGTAAAATACAACTCTTTAGTAGCTGTGGTTCAAAATCAAGCAGCATCATGTGATGCTATGTTTCAAAACCAATTAGCCTCTATAAAGGCACTGGAAAATCAATTGGGACAACTGGCCAATGCTCAGAGTTACAGACCACAAGGTACCATTCCTAGCAACACAGAGCCAAATCCAAGGAACAGAGGGAATGAGCAATGTCATGCCATCACTTTGAAAAGCGACACTGAGATCAACAAAGATGTTGGAGTCAAGGCATCTACTAAGGAAGTTCCAAAAAAAGCAACGAACCACATCCACAGATGGAGGATAAAAAGAGGCAAAAGAAAATGATCGAGAAAGATTCACTCCACCTCCACCTTTTCCACAGCGTGTCCAGAAATGAAAACTTGACAAGCAGTTTGCTCGATTCTTGGGGATCTTCAAAAAGCTACATATCAACATTCCGTTTGCAGAAACGTTGGAATAAATTCCAGCTATTTCAAATTCATGAAAGATATTCTATCAAGAAAATAAAGATTGTGAGATTACGAGACGGTAGCATTGACAGAAGAATGTAGTGCCATCATTCAGAGGAAGCTTCCCCCAAAGTTGAAAGATCCTGGCAGTTTCACCATCCCTTGCACCATAGGAGAATATTACTTCAATAAAGCTTTGTGTGATTTAGGTGCTAGTATTAACTTGATGCATTTGTTTATTTACAGGAAACTGCAGATTGGAGAAGCAAAGCCCACCTCAGTCACTCTGCAACTTGCTGATAGAACACTCACATTTCCTAGAGGTGTAGTTGAAGATGTACTGGTCAAAGTCAACAAATTCATTTTCCCAGCAGATTTCATTTTCCTTGACATGGAAGAATATAAAGTTATACCCATCATCCTCGGGAGACCATTCTTGGCTACAGGTCGAACCATCATTGATGTATAAAAAGATGAACTAACCATGAGGGTGCAGGACCAAGAAGTAACATTCAATGTTTTTAAAGTCATTAATTTCTCGAATGACGAAAAAGAGGAGGGATGTTTCAAACTTGATGAACAAACAGCAAGTGAGAAACAACTTCACCAACTGAACGAATTGGAAGAATTTCGCATTCATGCTTATGAGAATGACATGTGAGTCATATGACTCTTTTATTTCATTTCTGCCTGGTTTAGGAAAAATCACCTATGCTAAGAAAAGAAGAGCTAAAAGATTAGGTATTTACTATAAATGTGCACACATGACATGTAATACTCGTTGTCGTTCTTTAGGAATGATGTCTGATAACCACAAAGATAAGATAAAATTCATTAGGGATGGCATGAGTAAGGAGTCTTTATATGACATATCATTGAATCTTGAGACGCATCCCAGTGGATATGTGTATCACGTAATTCGCATGTTACATACATAATTTTGAAAAGAAAGACAACAATTAAGTCTCGGGAATCTGACTTTAAAAGACCCTGTTTGCCAATTTATAAGAAAATTGATTGGGAAGCTTGTCCCTAACACATAGATGTCATTCAAGCCGTTACTACCTGTACATATTATTATCTCTTTGTCTTTAACTAATAATTGTGATTTATTTTGTTATTTTCTTTTATTTTCGCCGACAAGATCCAGACTTTTTGACTTTCATGATTTATTTTACTATTTAACTAATAATGATCATTTGGCAGGTACTAGTGCTATTATTACTCATCCCTTTTCAGGATCTATAAATGCAACTCGTCATTGCACTCTTGTAGACATCCAGATTTGAGAAAGAAATATTAAAAAATATTAAAAAAATAGAAGCAACTTCAAGAAGACGAGTTGTTAACATATGAGTATTTTGTGGTACTAGCTCTGGTTCCAAACCAGAATTTGATGAAGCAGCACAAGAATTGGGAAGAGTCACAGCTGAGAGGAATATGCACTTAGTATATGGCGGGGACAATCTTGGACTAATGGGGTACGTTTCAAGGGCTGTACAGGAAGGAGGTAGTCAAGTTCTGGGAATCATCCCAAAACCTTTGGCAGAGGCAAATCTTATAGGACAATCAAACGAAGATGAATACATCATGCCAAGTATGTCCGAATGACTTGTTGAAATGATTAACCATGTTGATGTTTTTATTGCTTTTCCAGGTGGCATGGGCACGATGAAGGAATTTTTCACAATATTATCTTGGGTGAATTTGAACATACACCAGAAACCAATTGGACTGTTGAATATTGATGGATGTTTTGACTTTCTTTGTGTGTTTTTTTATGATGCCCGGAGAAATGGGTTCCTTTCAAAACCTGTAAAAGATATCCTCTTCACTGCTAGAACAACCCATGATTTAATTGACCAACTCTTAGCCTTTGAACCACAAATTGACCCTATCATTTCCAAGATAAACTGGTCCGATAATGATCGTGGTAAGAAGCTTCGGATAAATCTGGATCTTAACCTTTAATTTTCTTTTTAGACGTAGAATTCCACTCTAACCAGGTACTGTCTTCTAAACTCTTCTTCTTCTTTTTAGACATTGGGGACAATATCTCAATTAGGTTTGGGGGTGGGGAATAGTTGACTAGTATCTTGTTTTTATTTTTCGTTGTGTTGTTTTTGCTTGGTTTTTAGTCCAAAAAAAATGAAAAAAAAAACCTTTGATTTTTATGTTTTTAACTTAACTAACCAGGTGGAATGTTGTTTGAGATAGCTGTGTAAGGAATTTCCACTCCTGAGAGTATCTCAACCTATTTCATAACAAGTTAATTTTTGTTTATTTCCTTTTGAATTATTTAAATTTATGAATTCTCCATAATACTGATTAAATTGGATCTTCATATGCTCAGTTGACAGGTATTATCAACATGCATGGTAACATACAGACATGAATTGTAAGTGAAAAGTTTGTAATATTCAGTGCTCTAGTTTATTGGAAGAAGCATCTGAAAGAAATGGAATAATAAAAAAAATTATGTATATAAATAATTAACCATGCTTTTACTTAGTAACCAGACGTCTTGCCTCAGTAAGCAGAGATTGTTCACATCAAACGGTAAAAGCTTGAGTTATTAATAATAAAGTTTCTACTTAGAAACCAGACGTCTTGCCTCAGTAAGCAGAGATTGTTCGAGTCAAACGGTAGAAACTTTAAACATATGAGATCTGAGTAATTAAGTCTGTAGGGGTGTTTTAACACCTAATGCCCTAAAGCCAACTGGCTTGGGAGTCATTGGCCTAAAGCTCGCTACATGGATTGAAGATGTTATTATATAAAAAAAAAAATCCATTGCCAAAAAGGTGTGAATTCTGATATAATTTTAGGACAACAATATTACTCTCTTTTCAACTACACTTATGAATATTGTGGGCACAATGAATTGATTAATACCTTGTTGGTTGTGTATATGGAGAATAGTAAAAGTAATAAGAGAATTTACTTATTTGGTAATTTAGAAATAAATAAAACAACTATTAACTTGGATAAGAATTTCACTTGTTTAGTCACTAACTTATTTCGTGTGTGTGACTGTATATTTGATTGACGTTTTTGGGCATCATCGCTGTAAGCCCTCACGAGACTACAACTAATCCACTAGAGACACCTAGAGGTTTAAAGGCTTGTTGCATACGCTAAATGCAACCGTGATCCCTACGAAAGTGGCTTAGTTTAATTTTATTTTAAAGTTATTTATTGTATTTTATTTTATTAGTTTTGTTCGAGGACTAGCAAAATGTTAGGTTTGGGGGTGTGATAAGCGGAAGATATATCAATATTTACCACACCTTTTACTAAATATTTTATATAATTTCTCGAGTTTTGTGAATATTTTGATGTGTTTTGTGTTATTTTATAGATAAATAAGATTTCATGACTCAATGGAATCAAATCAGGGCTAAAACGGTGAAAAACGGCCAAACGGGTAAAAATGAAATTTCACGCGTCGCGACGTGCCACAGTTACTATACTGTCGACACTCATCATCACCACGTTAGCACGTGCGTCATCATCACATCATCATGACATCAACACAATAATTTAGTCTGCCAACACGCATCATTCCTTACGTCAGTATAACGTCAGTGTCACGATGCATAGCCTTCATGCGTCGCGACACAGAGCCAATAATTGAGCTTCCAACAGCCGCGTGCCACATGTCAACATCTCATCAAAGTTGCGTGCCACGTGTCAAGAATCCACGCGCGTCATGACGTACAAAGCCAAAATTTGCCTATAAATTGAGGCCGAATTCATTTGAAATTTTCATACTTTCTTCTGGGGATTTCCTTAAGAATACTAAGAAGATATTATCTTGTTTGTTTATTTACAACTTTCTTGTATTTAATTTTTATTTTAAGCAATAAATCTTTCTTTGTTTTACTTTAAAGTATGAGTAGGTAACTTCCCTCTACTGAGGTGAAAGGTAAAACTTTATTATTATAATTTAGATTAATCTCCCTTAGTTATAATATATAAACTATATTAAAACCTGACTCAATGGGATACCATTTTTATGGCCAGTTGGACTTAATTAAATTGATTTTAACTTGACTTAATTCGATACCGCCTTTATGGTCGGTTGGAATTAATCAAAAATCTGACTTAATCAGGATACCGTCTATATGGTCGGTTGGTAATGTCATGCAAATTTATATATTATAATAAGAGAGATTTCTAAATTAGAAGTAATAAAAGTGGATCCTCTAACCCCATCATTTTATTTTACCTTTTTAATTTTTAAGTTTATTTTATGTTGTTTTCTTTATTTATGTCTTTCATAATCCTAGATATGTGTTGTAACTAAATACCTTATCTAGGATTGTGATGAATTCCAATATCACCGATTTATAAGTTGGTTATTTTGTGCCTTGGGTAATATATTGGTTTATTTATTGAATGTTAGTCTTAATACTTCTTGTTAACTGGCCATTAATAAGATTGATTTGGTAAACTTAAAATGAACTTGGAAAATGGATTTTAGGTTTAGCCTTAGACTCAATAACTCACGATCTCACCTTAGGGTAAATATCACTTAAGGTAGATTTCCTTACAGGATAAGAATATACCTGTCGGGCGGGGGTAGCCATAATTGGAATTTAACGTTAATGAATTCGGATTTTCTTAATTAACATAGGAATATAGTTAACTGGATTACTTTGAGTGTTTGCATTTGACCATCGGAAGAGGCTTTTGCATAACTTCATGTTCCAGGTTAATAAACCGATATATTGCACAAACATGAGATAATCACTTCATTTTTAAAAGATATTTGAAGGATTCACAACCTTAGATAGCTTTATAAAATTGATTTTTCCTTTAATTTACTTTCGCACTGTTTTATTTTCTTGTTTTAGATAAATATCACCATCCAACCAACAATCAATCAATTAGATACTCGTAGACATTTAACTTCAATAAATTAATAGCTTAGGTATTAAGTCATCGTGGGATCGATACATTTTATACTACTTGAGCGATACGTGCACTTGCGTTACATGTGTGTTTATCACCGATCACACATTCCTAAAAATATCTGAATGTGTAGGAGTATCTCGTCAAAGTGATGGTTCCTAAACCTAAGGGGGCTTGAATATGAACCAAAATTGTTGACTGTATATCATTGAATATGCTCATAACAGTAGCATGTATCGATTCTTAATACATAAATATGAGATTCCTGACATCAATCCAAATATGATAATTGAGTTAATGAATGACATTTTTTGAAGAGACATTTCCATGTAAAGAAAAAAAAGAATGAAGTCTCTCAAAAGAACCATTGATACTGCTACAAGTGGTGGTCAAGTTAACCAAAAATCAGATAAACATGAAAATATTGAGGAAATTGAACCTAGACGTAGCAAGAGAGAAAGAACGTCTAAGTCATTTGGACTTGATTTTTATGACAAACCTATTAGAAAATGAGCCTCAAAGTTATAAAAAAACAATGTCTTCTTCGGAGGAACCTTTATGGAAAACGACCATCAATAAGTAGATTGATTCTATCATTTAAAATCATACTTATGAGTTGGTTGATTTTCTTCCAAGTTGTAAGTCGTTGGGTTACAAATGGGTTTTCAAACAGAAAATGAAGTCGAATAGAGCAATAGATAAGTATAAGGCAAGATTTGTCATAAGAGGTTATAGACAAAAGAAGGCATTGATTACTTTGATACATGTGGATGCTGGATTTCGCCTGAGGTCCACAATCGAGAATTTGTAGTATGGGGCGTCAGCGATCTTGCAAAACAAATATAGAGTGAGCGTGAAGTTTCTGCCCACTAGTGTGGTGGGTGCCGTGGGTGTAGGACACAGAAATCAGCGACGCTGTTTCAGGCTCGCGGCCCGGTCGGAAGTACGGAGTAGCCCATGGGGGAACTAAACCGGAGAAATAACATGGAGTCGCCACCCAGTGTGAACTGGGAAAATGATTTAAGGCCGCACTCACCCCTCGCAAGGGAAGACCTCAAACCGTTGGGTTCGGAATGGTCCCCTTCCTTATGCCATTTATAATGAATGGATTTGTGCAATAATCTAATCAAGTCAACGCAACAATAACCTACATATAAGTTTATATACTACCTATATCTAAGTTTGCATACTACCTATATCTAAGTTTGCATGCAATAACGGTAAGCACATAATTTCATGAACATACTAAATAAATAAATACGGAAAGGTAAATAAACAATGATGGTAAAAGCATAAACATTAAAACGAGCTAACTAAGCATATGATGGGGAAAGAAATAACGAAGGAAACAAACATGCAAAACATGATGAAGGAATCTGTCCAGTGAGTGCGCGTTTGTGTAGTGTTCGTAAAAGCGTTCGAACAGTAAACAGAATGCACGCGTTCGAGTAGCGTTTGATAACGCGTTCGAACGGGACGAGGTAGAATGCATACGTTCATATAACGTTTGATAACGCGTTCGATCAGAATCACAAAAACGATACATCTAATCATATAAACACCTAAATCATGCATAAAAAAAGAACTTACTAAACAATTAAATCATGCATAAAGGAAAATAACATACTAAACGATTAAATCAAGAATAAACATAAGATTGGATGAAACAAAATATGTGTGTCTCTCAAGTGGTACGTGGAGTTATTTCCCAAGTACAGACCGCATTACCGTCCATTCAGATTCGGCTACGGAATTTACGTATGGGTTTCCATCCGATATACCACAAGAGATAACACATATTTCATTCATCCCATGGCCACAACATTCGTGAATCCACAAAACACATGCGAAGAAATAATAACAAAAGAATGGGAATAAAAAAAAAGGTGCCCTCAGTTATAACCTCTTAAGTCATTTTTGGAAGTGCGTTATGCGACCGTCGGAAGGGTTAATGCTCCGCAACTCCTCCGGTTCACTGGTTCGCTATTTTCCTTCGTTGCCTCGATGTTTTGGGCTGCTGTTTCTGCTATTTTTGCTGCTGTTTTTGGACTATTTAAAGGTGTAATTTAGAGGTGATTTGGGCTGCTATTTGCGGTAATTGAAGGCTGATTTTCAGGGTATGTTTTGTGGTAATTGAAGGGGTTTTAGGGCTATGATTTTTGGTGATGCAGGGGCTGTTTCTGGATTGTGATTTTCGGTGATAGAGGGCTATTTTAGGTTGCAGATGTGCGGCTGTGTGAGGGATTTTCTGGACTACAGTTCACGGCAATGAGGGATTATTTTTCTATGCTTTGGGCGTGAATGAGCTAGGGTGTGAAAGGTTGCTTTAGGCTTCTTTTTATAGGCAATGATTGGGGTTTACCTTATGTGAATAGGGAAAGAATATTGTGTAATTATGGGGGGATATTTTAATTAGTGTGCTATAAGGAAAAATCTATTTAATTATGGATGTGATTTGGTTTGATTTGATTTGATCTCTTTTAATTAGGAATATGATTTAATTTGATTCGATTTGATTTCTTTAATTTGGGAAGGTGATTTGTCTTGATTTTAACATGTGTTTAAGGTGTGATTTATTATTTTGGATGTGTTTTAATGGGTGTAGGCACTGCATTTTTGCATATAAGTCCCGATGATGAGTCTCACATGGAGGCACTACTCTTTAAGTTGTGGAAGTAGCGGGAAACGGACGTCGGAAGGGAAAAGTTAGAAATCAATACCCTATTGGATTAATTCGTTTGCTTAGATTCGGGTTTGCTCGTTAGGCCTCTGTTTTAAAACTTATCTTTGGCCCAAAACCCCGCAAGCCACACACCAAGCCCATACCCCCACCAAGCCACACACCAAGCCCACCAAAATAACCAACCACACGCCCATAATCCCTCCAAAATAATAAATCCACACATTAAACACATGTTGAAATCCTAATAAATCACCTTCCCAAATTATAAGAATCAAATAAATCACCTTCCCGAATTAAAAGAATCCAATCAAATCTCATAAATCACATTCCTAATTAAATTAAATCACATGCCTAAACTAAATAAAATCAAATCAAATCCCACCAATTACCTTCCTAAAATAAATTGATTTTTCCTTATGACATACTAATTAGAGATACCCCCTATAATTACACACTATTCCTTCCCTATTAGCATAAGGTAAACCCCAACCATCTCCTATAAAAAAAACATAAACCAAACCCTTAGATCCCTAGCTAGCTCATTCACCACATTCACGACACTCCACACAATTCTAAACCTTAAAGCTCTCGGCCTTCGTCCATCTTCTCTCATCATTTCAAAGACTCTTGGCTCTCCCCTTCTCTCCACACGGCAAAATAATAAACCCTGGGAACCAAAACATGAAACCCTAAATTAATTACTCCATGCAACCGACTGCCTTTCACTCACAAACACTCACGCAGCCCTCATTCAAGCATACGACCTGCCCAGCTTCACGCACATGGTCAACCACAACATCACTCACCAACCAGAAACCCTAAACTACACGCACATCCCTCACGTAGCCAGCAGCCACTGCTCATTAACCCAATAATCCTTCAACAACCACGAAATGGCCCTCAACGTGACATGTCCATTGCCATAAGACAAGCAGCCTTCACTAAAGCAAAATCCACCCCCACTCAGCAGACAAACACAAAGCCTTCACAACCCACTCGATAGACGCACACACTGCCAATGAACCACAAGCCACTCGGCAAAAACAATAAAACACAAACCCTTCACACCCACTCGGTAGAGGCACACACTGCCAACGAACCCCAAGCCACTAATCCCAGAACATAAGCCCTTAACCGAACAAAACAGTCCAGAAATAATCCCCAAAACAATCCCCGAAACAAAGCAAACAACAGCCCAAAACAGCGAGGCAACGAAGGAAAACAACGAACCAGAAAATTGGAAAAGTTACGGAGCATCAACCCTTCGGACAACCGCGTAACGCACTTCCAAGATATGACTTAAGAGGTTAGACCTGAGGGCACCTTTTTTATTTATTCCCACACTTTCTTTCTGTTATTTATTTTATTTCTTTGCATGTATATTGAGGATTCATGAATGTTGTGGCCATGGAATGAATGAAATATGTGTTATCTCTTGTGGTATATCAGATGGAAACCCGGACGTAAATTCCGTAGACGAATCCGAATGGACGGTAGTGCGGTCTGCACTCAGGATACAATGCCACGTACCACTTGAGAGACACGCATATTTCGTTTCATCCGATCTTATGTTTATTTGTTGTTTGTTAGAAATAATATGTTGCTTTTATGCATGATTAGGTTGTTTAGTATGTTATTTTTTTATGCATGATTAGTTGATTATTTCCAAGCATGATTTAGATATTTCTTTCGCATTAGGAACTTGATTATGTCTCTTCTACGTTTATGTTTAGATTATTATTTATTTACATTGCCATGCTTAGCGATTTAATGTATGCATGAGATTGCGTGCTTGCCGTTATGCCGACTTACTTTTATGCATGCAAACTTAAATTTAGGCTTTACTTTTATGCATGCGAACTTAGATATAGGTTGTATGCACACTTAGATATAGGTTGTTCTTGCGTATGTAGGTTGCGTAGACTTGGTTAAATTATTGCACATATCTTTTCATTACAAGTGGAATAAGTAAAGGAACATTCCGAACCCCAACCGTTTGAGGTCTTCCCTTGCGAGGGGTGAGTGCGGCTTAAATCCTTTTCCCAGTTCACACTGGGTGGCGACTCCATTATTCTCCGGTTTAGTCTCCCGTGGACTATTCCGTACTCCCGACAAGGCCACGAGCCTAGAACAGCGTCGCTGATTTTTGTGTCCTACAGTCTGGCGACTCCACTGGGGATACATAATCGGCCCCGAAATAATGTCTTGAAATGTTTGTGATTTGTGCTTTAGTTAATCGTGTCTACCGTGGGTTAAAATGGGTTTAATCAAAGGCACTATTAAAGCTAGGTAATGGTTTGGTGTCTTCCTTCATTCACTACATTTCTATAAGGAAAAGCTGTGAAGGCACCTAGATAATCATTACCCGCAGTTCACTGTTTGGAAAATCCAGAGAAGTTGGTGATGAGACCTCTAGTGTTGACAACGGCAAACAGACCTGTCTACGAGATAGAAAAGATATCAGAAGTAGAGGTCGACGACGGGAAACCTTGGTATTACGATATTCAGCGATACTTAGAACACGGGGAATTCCCGAAAGAAGCAAGTAGAAAAGACAGGATAGACATTCAGAAGTTGGCTTCTCAATATGTGAGTTTGAAGGGAGAACTGTACAAGAGACAGGTGAATGGCATTCAGCTGAAGTGTTTGAGAAAAGAAGAAGCTCAGAAGGTAATGGAAGAAGTACATGTCGGAGTATGTGGACCGCACATGAATGTTTGAATTTGTCCCGCAAGTTAGTAAGGCAAAGTTTCTACTGGTTGACCATGGAAGTTTACTGCGCGAAGATGGTGAAGCACCATCACAATTGTCAAGTACATGGTAACTTGAACCATTTGCCGCACACAGAGTTGCATGGGCTATCAGAGTCGTGGCCTTTCTCAGCATGGGGAATTGACATGATCGGAGAAATTCGACTGCACGCATCGAATGGATATCGCTTCATAAGAAGTAGCAATAGACTACTTTTCAAAATGGGTGGAAGCCGAGTCATTTCGCAACGTCACAGCAAAGCAGATGGCAAAATTCATAGCCCGGAACATCATTTGTCGATATGGGATGCCGCATTACGTAGTAACGGACAACAAAGACCAGTTTCAAGGAGAAACAAAGGCAATGCTACAGAGGTATGAGATAGGACATCATAAGTCGTCACCTCACCGACCACAAGCGAATGGGGCAGTCGAGGTAGCCAATAAGACAATAAAGAAGATGTTAGCTAAAATGACGGAGAACTACAAAGATTGGGCCGATAAGCTGCCATACGCCATGTTGGGGTACATAACTTCTGTGAGGACTGCAACGAGAGCCACACCTTACTCTTTGGTCTATGGAATGGAAGCGATTTGAAGGGGTTTTTAGGGGCTGAATCCGGTAACGCAGCGGAAGCGGTGGAAAATCAAATTTTCTGATTTCAAAACTTTTTCTCGGATTAATTAAATAAACATATTTATTTAATATTCCAATAATCAAATTATGAAATAAAATTCAATAAATCATATTTAAGTGAATTTACCAAATTACCCTTACTTGGTATTTTGTCCATTTTAATCCGAAATTGATCAAATCAATTTTGAATGATTCTAAATCATTTTTAAGATTAACTTAGCATGTTCAAAACATTAAAACACCAAGGGCAACATAAATCCCATTTTTTCTTACATTGGCCGAATGCCTCCTAAGGTGGGCATTTTGTCCATTTGGTCATTTCATGTCTCAAAACACATCAAGATGCAATCCAATCAACATGAAACTTTATATGCATCATATACACATCCAAATACACAACATATATGAAAAGCCCCAAATTTGGAATTGGTCATGAACCCTAATTTTTCAATTTCATCAGATTGGATAAATTAGACCAAATTGGTTAAATCAATTACTTCAATCATCATTCTTCCATCCAATCCAAGTCTCAACACAATGAAACAACTCAAGATCAAATCTAGGTCATTTAAGAGTGGGTCAATAACTCTAGATTAGCAACATGGTTTCCAAAACCTTAAAAGAAAGCTTACAACTACAATAGTCACAATCTTCTTTCATCACACATGCTCAACACTTCCATCAACAAAACACAAAGAATAAAGAAAGAAATAACCTAAGAACATCATATGTTAAAGCCTAGATCCTAAGGAACATTTTCCTTACTAATAGTAAGTTGAAGAAACTTACTAAAATCCAAGCTTTCTTGATTTTTCCTTTCTTTTCACAAGTTTTCTCTTTGTTTCTTCAATGGAGTTTTTCTTTGTAAAGTGTATTAGGTTAAGAATAAAATGAAATGAAAAACAATATATACTTGTATCAATTATGCCTTGGCCGAAAATCACCTAGGCAAATACAAGTCTTGTAATTTCATTTTCATTTCACTTTAATTTAGTCAACTTGGTTAAATATCCAAAAACCACTTTATTAGATATTTTAATTAAGTCAACAAAGGCAACTAATATCATTTACATCAAATATCCTAATGTAAGATATTTATATTTTAATTAATTTAATCATTTAATAATTAAATAATCAATTAATTAATCAAATACAAATATATTAAATATATGTATAATATTTACATTAAATATTAAAAACATATATTCATTTAGGATATGAGTCAAATAACTCATTTTGACTATTAATTAATGTGTATTTAAATTAATCAAGTATTAAATGTAAATACATAATTATTAGGCAAATGACTATCTAGTCCCTTTATCACGTATCTTGCGTTTAACCTTTAAACGACTTTATAAATAATCAATATTATTTATTAATGTTGCTCTAGTGCTCTACGAGTATGTTTCATTATTGAGACTCTCTAGATTCAGGTATATCCGTCACGAAATCAAATTTCGTGTCCATAATTTATCCACCCGTAGATTATGACGATCACGGATAATCTCGCTGAACCATGCAGGTCGAGGTCATGGCAAATGTATAATTCCTCCGTCACAGGTATCCGGATTAATCCCAGAGATATAGATGTAAACGTCAAATCTCTACGGGGATCATCCATTCGACTATTCCATTAGCAATCTCTAAAAGAATGTTTTGAACTAGCTTCTAAACTTTACCACGGGCCCATGGTTTTATCTGATTGCTAATCATATGGACTACCTATGCTCTGGTATACAAAACTGACGGATCATATCTTGATACACATATGACACCCTGAGGATCTATCTACACCCAACGAACATGCGGAGGTCTGATCTAAATATATCATTGACGTGACTGTCATCTAAGTGTAGAAGACGTCTCATGTGCCCACAATGGCATCTCAAGTATAAGAATCACAAGTGCTACTCAACCCGAGAAGATTCTTATTGACGCTGGTGTACCATCTATTAAGAATCTTCGGTGAGTCGTTCAGTGTTTATCTACTATAAACACCTACACGTCTATACTAGTCTCCAAGACTAATGGTTCATTGAGAAACCATTGGAATCATATATTCCAGTATAAGACATGTACTGGTCTCAACGGGTTTACTATACTGACCAAGTAGTGTAAACCTTGACCAGGAACAATCTGAGAATGACAACGTCATGATACTACTCAATGTCAGTTGCGACGCTTTTGCAACAGTACCATGCCTAATCATTCTAAGGTCATTACGTCTTTACCATTTAATAAGATAGATTATATTATAGAATTTGCATATATTATTCATAATAATAATATTTTACAGAAGTATTCAAAAGAAATACAACCGGGAATTGGCGCTCTGAGCACCATCCCCAACAGGTATTACTAGTAGAAGTTGGGATACAGTCCATGTGGGTATTAGCAGAGACAGAGCTACCTGAACAAGAATGGGCCCCGCAAAGATTTGAACAGTTAGCACTACTGGATGAGAAGAAGATGAAGTCTTTGCATCACATGCAGATATACCAGAAGAGGTTGGCTCGAGCGTTCAACAAAAAGGTGCGTCCTACTAAGATTAGAAATGGTGATCTGGTACTTAAGTAGTCGAAGCCGTCGATGACAGACCCGAGAGGAAAGTTCAGACCTAACTGGGAAGGGCCATACGTAGTCAAGAAGGTAATAGGAAACGGGGCAGTGAGACTGTCAGACTTAGAAGGGAACGAGTTCGCCGAGCCAATCAACGTGGACATACTAAAGCAATATTTCGCATAAGGAAGAAGAGACAGAGCAGTTATTGGGAGAATTGGCAGAAGACCTAACCCACGGGATATGAAATTCATCAATGCATGCATGCATACACGTAACGTACTTGCAATTTTTGTGTTGGTTCTGTGTTTGCAGGTTTCAGACAAAAGATAATTGCACAATCACCAGAAGAGAACTGGCAGGAGGAAACTATAAGCAGACCCATGGGGCGATCAGAGACATGCGTAGGCACATGGCGCCAAGGAGCACAATGAGGGTCTAACCCATCAGGAACATGAAGTACCTCCACACATGCATACATACACATCGCATGCACGTATTTTTATTCTGTTGATTTATTTGCGTTCACAGGTCTCGAAGAAAAGAAGGAAAAACGGAAAAATACAAGCAAGCTGAGAGCAACAAAACAGTATCAACAGTTTTCAGAAATGGATCCCCAGGGTTGAGGCCCACACATAATCATCATTTTTGGGAATGAACCCTCAGGGTTGAGGCCCGCGCTACCAGCAGTTTTTGAGAATGAACCCCAGGGGGCGAAGCCCGCAGTTGAAAGGAAGAATTCCAATAGAGTGAGTGAAAAAAAAAGAGAAGTCCTCAATAGTGAAGCATATGTCCGGTGATGAAATTATTTACTGTAGGGTGAAACCTTAGAAACAATAAGTGGGAGATGTGCTCTCATCCGGTATTCTGAGTAGTTGATCTCGGCTAGACTCGCGAGCACTTGATTACGGGATCTTAGCAGTAGAAGCTTGAGTAGTTGGCAAAATGACTAGTTGAAGAGATGACAGATCAGTGAATGACCGCTTGCCTAGATGTCCATCCTGGTTTACTTATGCTACGATATGTGATATGGTTGGAAACAAAGAAAAAGTCTCTGTAAAGAAAAAGAAAAGAAAAATAGACCACCTATAATCGATAAGCGTGAAGCTACCCATGGGCGAGTATTAGGACCACCATGAGGAGAAATGCTACCTTAAAGGGTAGGTGCGTCGAGCAAAAAAGAAGAAAAAGAAAAAAAAAAGAAAGAAATAGAAAGTTCAAAATAAAAAGAAAGAAAAGAAAGAGACAAAAGAAAAAAAAAAGAAAAAAAAAACCATATCACGTTGAGTACGAGGAAGTAATCACAGAGTATGATCAAGACATCTCGGTTGGTTAGACACACTGATCCAATTCTCCGAGACTAAATCATCGAGTTAGCTTACTTAAGGATTAAGCTGCGAAAGAGCCTTGGCACACACACACTAGGATTATAGATCAGATCACTCATTCAGACGAGCAGATTTGAGTGTATTAAGTAATTTGAAGGTTCTCTGGTTTCGACACGAAGCATTCTTTGAGGACGAAAATATGTTTAGCTATCAGCATTATCTCGTGAGAAGTAGTACTTATGAGAGCAGCAAAGAACAAAAAAATGATCTGAGACTGGGGGCGACCAGTCTACCCTTTCTCATACAGCATGGTTCGGGAATGAACCATCACATCAGCGTCAGTATCAGTTTTAGGGATGAGTCCCAGGGTCGAGGCCCACATCAGCATCAGTATCAGTTTTGAAGATGAGTCCCAGGGTCGAGGCCCACATCAGCATCAGTTTTAGGGATGAGTCCTAGGGTCGAGGCCCACATCATCATCAGTATCAGTTTTGGGATGCGTCCCAGGGTCGAGGCCCACTGCGTCATTAGTTGTAGTTCCGGGATGCGTCGCAGGGTCGAGGCCCCCTACATCATCAGTTTTGGGATACGTCCCAGGGTCGAGGCCGACATTGTCAGCGGTATTGGGATGCGTCCCAGGGTCGAGGCCCCTGTTATCAGCAGTTCCGGGATGCGTCCCAGGGTCGAGGCCACTACGTCATCAGTTGTAGTTCCGGGATGCGTCATAGGGTCGAGACCCACTACATCATCAGTTTTGGGATGCGTCCTAGGGTCGAGGCCCAAACTGTCAACGGTATTAGGATGCATCCCAGGGTTGAGGTCCCCGTTGTCAGTTGCAGTTATTGTGATGTGTCCCAGGGTCGAGGCCCACTACATCATCACTCAGCTCGAAGTAGTATGCAAGTCAGGTGGCAGCTGGCGAGCCAGGTAAGTAAAATGTATTGCATAACTTTGATAGGATTGTAATTGTCACACACTGCACAAGTCCCATCAAAGTGGGGGCGACAATAGGCATTTCATTTTTGCATATAAGTCCCGATGATGAGTCTCACATGGAGGCACTACTCTTTAAGTTGTGGAAGTCGCGAGAAACAGACGTCGGAAGGGAAAAGTCAGAAATCAATACCCTGTTGGATTAATTCGTTTGCTTAGCTTCGGGTTTGCTCGTTAGGCCTCTGTTTTAAAACTTATCTTTGGACCAAAACCCCCGTAAGCCACACACCAAGCCCACCAAAATAACCAACCACACGCCCATAATCCCTCCAAAATAATAAATCCGCACATTAAACACATGTTGAAATCCTAATAAATCACCTTCCCAAATTAAAAGAATCAAATAAATCACCTTCCCAAATTAAAAGAATCAAATCAAATCTCATAAATCACATTCCTAATTAAATTAAATCACATGCCTAAACTAAATAAAATAAAATCAAATCCCACCAATTACCTTCCTAAAATAACTAGATTTTTTCTTATGACATACTAATTAGAGATACCCCCCATAATTACACAATATTCCTTCCTTATTCGCATAAGGTAAACCCCACCCTCTCCTATAAAAGAAGCATAAACCAAACCCTTAGATCCCTAGCTAGCTCATTCACCACATTCATGACACTCCACACAATTCTAAACCCTAAAGCTCTCGGCCTTCGTCCATCTTCTCTCTTCCTTTCAAAGACTCTTGGCTCTCACCCCTCTCTCCATGCAAAAAAATAATAAACCCTGGGAACCAAAACATGAAACCCTAAATTAATTACTCTCATGCAACCGACTGCCATTTACTCACAAACACTCACGCAACCCCCATTCAAGCATACTGTAGGCATTGCATTTTTGCATATCAGCCCGATGATGAGTCTCGTATGGAGACAACTACTTCTTTAGTCATGAAAGCCGCGGGAAACGAACGTTGGAAGGGTAAAGTTGGAAAATAGAATTTTTGTTGGATTTTATCTGAGTTGTTTAGCTTCGGCTGCTTGTTGGACTTCCGTTTCAAAGCTTACCTAAGGCCCAAAACCCAAACCAAACCCAAACCAAACCCAAAATACCCAAGTCAAACCAAGCCCATGCCCAAGGAGGGGGATTCATGCCCATAGTGCCTTTATTTAGGTATATGCACATTTATCACATGTTTAAATCAAATAAAATCCTTACCTAAATAAAAGAAATCAAATCAAATCCCTACCAAATCAAATCCAATCACAAATCCAAATTAGGAGATCTATTCCTTATTAGAAACCAATTAGGAGATTCTCTCCTACTCAAATTAGGAAAGTCTTCTCTCTTTGCCTATAAAAAGAGGCCTTCACTCTCATTCACAACCCTAGCACATATACATCCCTCTCACACGCCTAAAGCACTCTCTTAAGCCTCCATTGCACGCCCAAGCAGCCCCCTGAAGCCTCCATTGCCGCACCTTGAGCATGAATGTTGGATGAAAGCATGTTAGATCTAAATACCCTTGAGCATGAATGTTGAATAGATTCGGTTAGTTTATTGTACAAATCATATCATCACAAGTGACATAAGTAAGGGACCAATCCGAACCCAACAGTTTGAGGCCTTCCCTTGCGAGGGGTGAGTGCGGCCTTAAATCTTTATCCCGGTTCACACCGGGTGGCGACTCCATGTTATTTCGTACTTCCCAACTAGGCCGCGAGCCTAGAAATAGCGTCGCCGAGTTCTGTTGTCTACAGTCTGGCGACTCCACTGGGGATAGAGAATCGGCCCCGAAATCATGTCTTGTGATGTGTATAATTTGTGCTTTAATTAATCGTTTCTATAGTGAGTTGAAAGTGGTGTAATCAAAGGCATTGTTAAGGCTAGGTAATGGTTCGATGTCTTCCTTCACTCACTACCTTTTTATAAGGAAAAGCTGTGAAGACACCGAGATAATCATTACTTGTAGCTCGTCGTGACAGACTAGTTTGAAGGACTCGTTGTTTATTCCTGACACCAAGCGATAAGAGCCTAAGGGGCTTGGGTACTTAAGAGAGCCTCGCTCCACCCTCCCTCTGGGGAATCTACAACGGGAAATCCATTCGACAGTTAGTCACACACCGTAACTCGTTGGCACGTACCATAAGGTATAAAAAAGGTGCACTCACTTGGTCGCTTGAACCCTTGAGTGGGGAGTCCTAGTTGTGGGTAATCCTTCGTCAAACAAGAGCCTTTGTCCACACTCCCGTAAACCCACATGTGAACCATAGTTGTATGACCTATAGGGGCCACCCTTTATGCTTTTGATAACCCCATGCATATTGTGTCTCATACATCACATGCATCTCATGCATACATGCATCATGTTAACCCCCATGTCTTAAAAGCCATCATAGATATCCGTTGGGTTAGGAAAAAGAAGACTTCTCAAAGGAGAGTTTAGAAAACATGTATATCGGGGAAAAGGAAACTGAGGAACAGAAAATCTTACGGCAAGGATAGAAAAGACCATGGTGGGCCTTTCAGAAAAAAAAAAAAGGAAAAAAACAAAAAAAAACAAAAAAGAAAAAAAAAAAAAAGAAAGAAAAAAAAGAAAAAAAAGGAAAAAGAAGAGAAAAAAAATGTTTGTTTTTAGTCCTTGATAGTTAGACATAAGTCCAATGATGAAATCGTTTGCTTTAGGGTGAAATCTTAGAAACGATAAACGCTTGATGTGCTTTTATCTGATACTTTGAGTGATTGATCTATGTTAGACTCGTAAACACTCCACTATAGGTTCTTAGCGGTGAAAACCTGAGTAGTTAGCAAAGTGACTAGTTGAAGAAATTATAGGTCGGTGAATGACCGTTTGCTTAGATGTCTATCTTGATTTGCTTATGTTATGATGTGTGGTATGGTTGAAAATGAAAGAAAAGTCTCTAAAGAAAAGAATTGAACCACCTATAACCGATAAGCGTGAAGCTACCCATGGGCGAGTATTAGGACCACCATGAGGAGAAATGCTACCTTAAAGGGTAGGTGTGTTGAAAAAAAAAAAAAGAGAAAGAAAAAAAAAGAGAGAGAAAAAGAAAAGAAAGAAAAAAGAAGTTCAAAATGAAAAGAAAAAAAAAAGAAAGAGACAAAAGAGTAAGAAAACCATACCACATTGAGCACAGAAAAGCAGCTGCAGGCATAATTGAGACATCTAGGTTGGTTTGACCCATCGATCCTGATTTTTGAAACGAAATCATTGAATTAGATTACCTAAGGATTAAGCTGTGAAAGAACATTTGCACACACACACTTTTAGTCTGGCATAGATCATTTATTCAAAAAACTCAGATTTGAGTTGCATTGGGTGTTTTGAAAGTTCTTTGGTTTCATTACTAGGCATTCTTTGAGGACGATAATATGTGTAGCTATTGGGACTATTTCATAGCATGTGATATAACATGATTATATGGAAGGCCCCACCATGTGGTTCATCTTGACCAAGTGCAAACAGCGGAGAGCAGAAAGCTAAACCAAGACTGGGGGCGACCAGTCTACCACATCGCGAATCAGGGACACAACAAGATATTGAGTCATGAGACCAAAGAGAAGACTGAGCAATCACGTGGAGAACTGGCGGAAGACCTAACCCAACGGAATAGGAAATTCATTCATGCATCCATACATACACGTAACGTATTTTACATTCTTTTTATGTTTGTTTCGTTCTGTATTCACAGGTTTCAAAGAAGAAAAAGAGAAAGCGGCAAAGACAAGCCAACCAGAATCAACAACATATGAGTAATAGTTTTGGGGATGAGTCCCAGGGTTGAGGCCCATATCAGTATCAGTTTTAGGGCGAGGCCCACATCAGTTTCAGTCTGGGGGCGAGGCCCACATCAGTATCAGTTTGGGGCGAGGCCCACATCAGTATCAACTCAGGGTCGAGGCCCACCTTATCAGCAGTTTGGGGAATGAATCCCAGGGTCGAGACCCACATCGTCAGAGTTTCGGGAATGAATCCCACATCGCTAGAGTTTTGGAGTGAATCCAGGGAATGAATCCCAGGGCCGAGGCCCACGTCGTCAGAATTTGGAATGAATCCGTGAATGAATCCCAGGGCCGAGGCCCACATCGTCATAGTGTTGGAATGAATCCGGGAATGAATCCCAGGGTCGAGGACCATATCGTCAGAGTGTTGGAATGAATCCCAGGGTCGAGGCCCATATCAGCAGTTTTCGAGAATGAATCCCAGAGGGTCGAGGCCCACATTGTCAGCAGTTTCGGGAAATAGTCCCAAGGTTGAGGCCCACATTAGTATCAGTCTGGGGCGAGGCCCACGTCAGTATCAGTTGAGGGCGAGGCCCACATCAGTATTAGTCTGGGGCGAGGCCCACATTAGTATCAATTTGGGGCGAGGCCCATATCAGCTTGGGGGCGAGGCCCTAAATCTATATCAGTTTAAGGGCGATGCCCATATCAGCTTAGGGGCGAGGCCCCACATCAGTATCAGTTTGAGGGCGAGGCCCATGTCAACTTGGGGGGCGAGGCCCACATTAGCATCAGTGACAGACTTGCCGGGTATGGCACTCTGGGGGCGAGGCCCACATTGGTTCAGCATCGGTTTCTGCCGGGTATGGCACTCTGGGGCGAGGCCCACATTATTATCAACATCAGTTTAGCCGGGTATGGCACTCTGGGGGTGAGGCCCACATTATCATCAGCATCAATAGCAGGCTTGCCGGGTATGGCATTCTGGGGGCGAGGCCCACATTGGTTCAGCATCAGTTTCTACTACCGGTATGGCACTCTAGAGGCGAGGCCCACATCAATTCAGCATCAGTTTCTGCTGCCGTTATGGCACTCTGGGGGCGAGGCCCACATCAATTCAACATCAGTTTCTACCGGGTATGACATTCTGGGGGCGAGGCCCACATTAGTTCAGTATCAGTTTCTTCCGGGTATGGCATACTGGGGGTGAGGCCCACATCAGCATCAGATCGAGGGCGAGGCCCATATCAGTTCGGGCACAAGGCCCAATGGAATAAAGCCCACCTTCAAAAAATCTTGGGAATAAAGCCCACATTCGGTACAGTTCAGGAACAAAGCCTGCATTCAGTTTAAACTCGGGAATAAAGCCCACATTCAGTACAGTTTGGGAATAAAGCCTGCATTCAGTTCAGTTCAGGAAGAAAGCCTATATTCAGTTCAGTTCGGGAATAAAGCCCATATTCAACACAGTTCTGGAAGAAAGCCTACATTTAGCTCAGTACGGGAATAAAGCCCACATTCAGTACAGTTCGGGAATAAAGCCTACATCCAATGCAGTTCGGGAATAAAGCCCACAGTCCAAACAATCAGGGAATAAAGCCATATCTCTACACAGTCAACAGTTCGGGAATAAAGCCCAGAGGAATAAAGCCTCATCTCAACACAGTTCGGGAACAAAGCCCAAAGGAATAAAGCCTCATCTCAATACAGTTCGGGAACAAAGCCCAGGGGAATAAAGCCCTATCACAACACAGTTCGGGAACAAAGCCCAGAGGAATAAAGCCTCATCTCAATACAGTTCGGGAACAAAGCCTAGGGAACAAAGCCCACTCTCTACACAACTCGGGAACAAAGCCCACAGATGGTTCGGGAACAAAGCCCAGAGGTCGAGGCACCTCGCCATCACATTCAACACAACGAGAACAAAGCCTAGGGAACAAAGCCCACTCTCTACACAACTCGGGAACAAAGCCCACAGATGGTTCGGGAACAAAGCCCAGAGGTCGAGGCACCTCGCCATCACATTCAACACAACGGGAACAAAGCCCACTCTCTACACAGTTCGGGAACAAAACCCACAGATGGTTCGGGAACAAAGCCCAGAGGTCGAGGCATCTCGCCATCACATTCAGTTCGGGAACAAAGCCCACATGTGGTTCGGGAACAAAGCCCAGAGGTCGAGGCACCTCGCCATCACACTCAGTTCGGGAACAAAACCCAGGGAACAAAGCCCACTCTCTACACAACTCGGGAACAAAGCCACAGATGGTTCGGGAACAAAGCCCAGGGGTCGAAGCGCCTCACCATCATATCAGTTCAGTTCGGTAGTAATTCCTAGAGATCGCAGCATCTTACAGGGATGAACCTCAGGGGTCGAAGCACCTCACCACCAGATCAACTCAGTTCGAATCAACATGGCAAGTCAGTCCAGTGGCAGCTGGCGAGCCAGGTAAGTGAAAATGCATTGCACGTACTTTGATAGGATTGTCATTGTCACACACTGCACAAGTCCCATCAAAGTGGGGGCGACTGTAGGCATTGTATTTTTGCATATCAGCCCGATGATGAGTCTCGTATGGAGACACTACCTCTTTAGTTGTGAAAGCCGCGGGAAGGGAAATGGACGTTGGAAGGGTAAAATTGGAAAATGGAATTTTTGTCAGATTTAACTCGCTTGTTTCGCTTCGGGTTCGCTTGTTGGACCTCTGTTTTAAAACACACCAAATCCATTAAAACACATCTCACAAATTAAATAATTAAAATATTTAAAACACATCTCATAAATAAATAATTAAAAACCAATTAAAATTAAACTTAAATTAAATTAAATCACATTCACCAATTAAATTGAACTTGAAATTAAATTATATTAAATTCCTAATTTAAATAAAACACATTCCTAAATTAAATTAAATCACCTTCCTAAATTAAATAAATCATATCCTTAACTAAAAAGAATAAATCAATCACTTCCCTTGATTAAAGATTTTCCCTATCTCATTTTAATTAAAACATATCCCCAATTAACACACAAATCCTTCTCCTACCCAAACAAGGTAAAACCCCATCCTTGGCCTATAAAAAGAACCATTCACCCACCTTTCAAAACCATGGCTGGCTGGCTGGCTAATCCTCACGAAAATACAAAGAAAATAAACCAAGCCCACGCCTAGCAGCCACTGACCAAAATATCAAATAAAGAAAACGCCCAACTATCCTTCAACACCTGACAATTCATTGCCTCACTCCACGTTCAAACAGCTCACGATACCTTTCAAGTTGCTAAGTGCCCCACGCCACAGCCTGCACCTTAGCCTCACGCCCGCTCCCATCATGCCACCTTTCACGTGAAGTCCTCATAAATCCAAAGGCACCAGCCTACGTTCTGCCTTGTCAATGCACGCCACAAATGCCACTTCACCCACTTGACTCCTCTCTTCAGCATATAGCTCTCACTCATATTAATTCACGCACAGGCCCTTCTCGCCAAATATCACAAACCACGTCTTCACCCAAAGCCAACTTCCCTCTCCAAATCACCCTAGCCTCACAGCCCACATTGCCCTGCACCAGCCACGTTCTGCCTTGCCAATTCACGCACTGCCAGCCCTCAACTCAAAGGCACAAAGCCTCACGCCCTAAACCTAGCACCCAGCCTTACCCTCACTCTCTTGCCACCTAGCCACAAAGACGCCGCCTGCCAACTGCCTCTTCAACCAAATAACACTCACACAGCACGTTAACCACACTCACTAACCTTCAATCCACGACACCTAGCACTCCCACAACCGACCAGCCCTCACTCTCGCCTGCCAACTGCCCCTTCACCAAACGAACACGTTGCCTCCGCTGGCTGATCAACAGACTGCCCCTTCACCAAACTCACAAACGCCCACTGACCTGATCCTCACGTCCGGCAACCGTACGAAAACTGCCCAGTAAACTGTCCAGAAAACTGTCCAGAAAACTGCCCAGAAACTGCTAAAAACAGTCCAGAAAAACTACATCTGTACCACCAAAAATCGAGACCACAAACAGCAGAGAAACAGAGTGAAAACAACAACCCGAACAGTGAAACAGCGAGGAAATACGTTGAGTTAACAAATCGGAAAAGTATCGGATCAATCACCCTTCCAACGGACGTGTAACGCCCTTTCTTGAGACGACAAAAGAGGTTAGACCTGAGGGCACCTTTTTACTTATCTTCTTTCGTTTTAATTTATTTATTTTAAAATATTATTGCATGAGAGTTGCTTGAGGCATGATGTGATTGTTGGATGAGCGGGATATGTGTTCCCCTTTTGTGGTATATCGGATGGAAACCCAGACGTAAATTCCATAGCCGATTCCGAATGGACGGTAGTATGGTCTGCACTCGGGATACAACGCCACGTACCACTTAAGATGCACGTATCTCGTCTCATCCAAATTTGTATTTGAGCATGTCATAGTTCTAGGCCGTTTATTTATTATTTTAAGCATGAGTTAATTTAGTTTTGTTATTTAATTTTCAAAGCATGATTGTGTTATTAGGGATGTTGTTTCTTCATTCTTTATGCACGATGTTTCGTTTAGTTTATGTTTATGTTTAATTAGTTATTTGTTTACTTTGGTTTAATGGTTCAATATGCTCGTTGTGTTATATTGCGTGGAGTTATTTGGATGAAAGCATGTTATATCTAAATACCCTGAGCATGAATGTTGAATAGATTCGGTTAGTTTATTGCACAAATCATATCATCACAAGTGACATAAGTAAGGGACCATCCGAACCCAACGGTTTGAGGTCTTCCCTTACGAGGGGTGAGTGCGGCCTTAAATCTTTGTCCCGGTTCACACCGGGTGGTGACTCCATGTTATTTCGTACTTCCCAACTAGGCCGCGAGCCTAGAAATAGCGTCGCCGAGTTCTGTTGTCTACAACCACCATGAGGAGAAATGCTACCTTAAAGGGTGGGTGTGTTGAAAAAAAAAAGAAAGAAAAAAAAGAGAAAAGAAAAAAAAAAGAAGTTCAAAATGAAAAGAAAAAAGAGAGAGAGACAAAAAAAAGAAAAAGAAAACCATACCACATGAGCACAGAAAAGCAACTGCAGGCATAATCGAGACATCTAGGTTGGTTTGACCCATCGATCCCGATTTTTGAAAAACAAATCATCGAGTTAGCTTACCTAAGGATTAAGCTGTGAAAGAACCTTTGCACACAACACACTGTGAGTCTGGCTTAGATCATTTATTCAAAGACTTGGATTCGAGTTGCATCGAATGTTTTGAAGGTTCTCTGGTTTCATTACCATGCATTCATTGAGGACGATATATGTATAACTATGAGGACTATTTCATAGCATGTAATATAGTGTGATGGTATAGAAGGCCCCACCATGTGGATCATCTTGACCAAGTGCAAACAGCGGAAAGGAGAAAGCTAAACCAAGACTGGGGGCGACCAGTCTACCACATCGTGAATCAAGGACATAACAAGATATTGGGTCATGAGACCAGAGAGAAGACTGAGCAATCACCTAGAGAACTGGCGGAAGACCTAATCCAATGGAATAGGAAATTCATTCATGCATTCATGCATACACGTAACATATTTGCATTCTTTTTGTGTTTGTTTCGTTTTGTATTCACAGGTTTCAAAGAAGAAAAAGAGAAAGCGGCAAAGACAAGCCAACCAGAATCAGCAACATATGAGTAATAGTTTTGGGGATGAGTCCCAGGGTTGAGGCCCATATCAGTGTCGGTATGGGGGCGAGGCCCACATTAGTTTCAGTTTGGGGTCGAGGCTCATATCATTATTCATTTGGGGATGAGTCTTGGGGTCAAGGCCCATATCAGTGTCTGTATGGGGGCGAGGCCCACATTAGTTTCAGTTTGGGGTCGGAGGCCTATATCAGTATTTGTTTGGGGATGAGTCTCGGGGTTGAGGCCCACATCAGTACCAGTTGTGGGGCGAGGCCCACATCAGTATCATTTTTGGGGCAAGGCCCACATCAGTTTCAGTCTGGGGGCGAGGCCCACAATCAGTATCAGTTAGGGCGAGGCCCACATCAGTATCAACTCAGGGTCGAGGCCCACCTTATCAGCAGTTTGGGGATAAGTCCCAGGGTCGAGGCCCACATCAGCAGAGTATTGGAATGAATCCCAGGGTCGAGGCCCATATCAGCAGAGTTTTTGAATGAATCTGGGAATGAATCCCAGGGCCGAGGCCCACGCTGTCAGAGTTTTGGAATGAATCCCAGGGTTGAAGCCCGCGTTTTCAGCATCAATTTCAGGAATGAATCCTAGAGCCGAGGCCCACATCAGCATAGTTTTGGAATGAATCCGGGAATGAATCCCAGAGCCGAGGCCCACGTCTTCAGAATTTGGAATGAATCCCAGGGCCGACGCCCACGTCGTCAAAATTTGGAATGAATCCAGGGAATGAATCCCAGGGCCGAGGCCCACGTCTTCAGAATTTGGAATGAATCCCAGGGCTGAGGACCACCTTATAAGAATTTGGAATGAATCCAGGGAATGAATCCCAGGGCCGAGGCCCACGTCGTCAGGATTTGGAATGAATCCAGGGAATGAATCCCAGGGCCGAGGCCCACGTCTTCAGAATTTGGAATGAATCCCAGGGCCGAGGCCCATGTCGTTAGAATTTGGAATGAATCCCATGGCCGAGGCCTACATCAGCATCAGTTTAGGGCGAGGCCCACATCAGCATCAGTTTGGGGCGAGGCCTGTATTAGCATCAGTATCAGTCTTGCCGGGTATGGCACTCTGGGGGCGAGGCCCACATCTTTATCAGTATGAGTCTTGCCGGGTATAGCATTCTGGGGGCGAGGCCCACATTACATCAGTATCAGCATTGCCGGGTATGGCATTCTGGGGGCGAGGCCCACATTACATCAGATCAGTCCTGCCAGATATAGCATTCTGGGGGCGAGGCCCACATAGCATCAGATCAGTTTCTGCCGGGTATGGCACTCTGGGGGCGAGGCCCGCATTACTTCAAATCAGTTTCTGCCGAGAATGACACTCCAGGAATGGAGATTTAATCCGAGAATGGACAGTCCGGGAATGGACAACTCGGGAATGAGCACGCCGGGAATGGCACGCCGGGAATGGCACTCCGAGAATGGAGATTTTAGTCCGGGAATGGACAGTCCGGGAATGGACAGCTCAGGGAATGAGCACGCCGGGAATGGCACGCCGAGAATGGCACTCCGAGAATGGAGATTTTAGTCCGAGAATGGACAGTCCGAGAATGGACAGCTCGGGAATGAGCACGCTGGGAATGGCACGCCGGGAATGGCACTCCGATGGAATGGAGATATAGTCCGAGAATGGACAGTCCGGGAATGGACAGCTCGGGAATGAGCACCCCGGGAATGGCACTTCAGGAATGGAGATCGGTTCGGGAATGGACCACATCACATCAACGGTTCGGGAATGGACCACAACACGGTGACGGTTTGGGAATGGACCTCATCACATCACAGCAACACTCCGAGAATGGAGATCGGTTCGGGAATGGACCACAACACGGTGACGGTTCGGGAATGGACCTCATCACATCACAGCAACACTCCGGGAATGGAGATCGGTTCGGAAATGGACCTCATCACATCACAGCAACACTCCGGGAATGGAGATCGGTTCGGGAATGGACCTCATCACATCACAGCAACACTCCGGGAATGGAGATCGGTTCAGGAATGGACCACAACACGGTGACGGTTCGGGAATGGACCTCATCACATCACAACAACACTCCGGGAATGGAGATCGGTTCGGGAATGGACCACAACACGGTGATGGTTTGGGAATGGACCTCATCACATCACAGCAACACTCCGGGAATGGAGATTGGTTCGGGAATGGACCACAACACGGTGAGGGTTCGGGAATGGACCTCATCACATCACAGCAACACTCCGGGAATGGAGATTGGTTCGGGAATGGACCACAACACGGTGACGGTTCGGGAATGGACCTCATCACATCACAGCAACACTCCGGGAATGGAGATCGGTTCGGGAATGGACCACAACACGGTGACGGTTCGGGAATGGACCTCATCACATCACAGCAACACTCCGGGAATGGAGATCGGTTCGGGAATGGACCACAACACGGTGACGGTTCGGGAATGGACCTCATCACATCACAGCAACACTCCGGGAATGGAGATCGGTTCGGGAATGGACCACAACACGGTGACGGTTCGGGAATGGACCTCATCACATCACAACAACGGTTCGGGAATGGACCAGAGGTCGAAGCACCTCAACATCATATCAACTCAACACAACAGGCGGACCATGTGGCAGCTGGCGAGCCAGGTAGTAAAAAATGCATTGCACGTACTTTGATAGGAATTGTCATTGTCACACACTGCACAAGTCCCATGAAAGTGGGGGCGACTGTAGGCATTGCATTTTTGCATATCAGCCCGATGATGAGTCTCGTATGGAGACAACTACTTCTTTAGTCATGAAAGCCGTGGGAAACGAACGTTGGAAGGGCAAAGTTGGAAAATAGAATTTTTGTTGGATTTTATCTGAGTTGTTTAGCTTCGGCTGCTTGTTGGACTCCGTTTCAAAGCTTACCTAAGGCCCAAAACCCAAACCAAACCCAAAATACCCAAGTCAAACCAAGCCCATGCCCAAGGAGGGGGATTCACGCCCATAGTGCCTTTATTTAGGTATATGCACATTTATCACATGTTTAAATCAAATAAAATCCTTACCTAAATAAAAGAAATCAAATCAAATCCCTACCAAATCAAATCCAATCACAAATCCAAATTAGGAGATCTATTCTTTATTAGAAACCAATTAGGAGATTCTTTCCTACTCAAATTAGAAAGTCTTCTCTCTTTGCCTATAAAAAGAGGCCTTCACTCTCCATTCACAACCCTAGCACATATACATCCCTCTCACACGCCTAAAGCACTCTTTAAGCCTCCCATTGCACGCCCAAGCAGCCCCTGAAGCCTCCATTGCCGCACCTTCAAGATCCAATAGCCTCTATTGCCGCACCTTCCCTCCATCATCAACACCCTTCACGCCCAATCCCTAAACTTAACCCTCCATTGCCGAGTTCAAGCCCCCATTCACAGCCCTAAAACACCCTCAAATAAACCTTATTCACAGCCCTAAAGTCGCACTAAACACCCTCCAAACACAGCCCCATTCGCAGCCCCAAAACAGTCCCTGAAAACACCCCACTGCACCAGTGAACTGCTGAGTTTAGCTTGCTGTTCTGGTCAGTTCTTGCTGCGGCTTTAGCCAGCAAAATAGCCCTAAAATCACCTAGAAAACCCCCCAAAAACCTCCATAAAGTTTCCCTAAAAAATCCCCACAAACGCACCTCCCTAAGCCTTCAAAATCACCCAAAACAGTCCGCTAAACCATCAAGACAGTGACCTGAAACGTAGCAGCAAACAGCAGCGAAACGGACTTGAAACAGCAGCCCGAACAGCAAAACAGCAAGGAAAGACGTTGAGTTGGTGAACTAAAAGAGTAGCGGATCATTCACCCTTCCAACGGACGTGTAACCCCCTTCTTAGACGACAAAAGAGGTTAGACCTGAGGGCACCTTTCTACTTATCTTCTTTATTGTTGTTTTATTTATTTTGATATATAATTGCATGAGAGTCGTTTGAAGCATGATGTGATTGTTGGATGAGCGGGATATGTGTTCTATTTTGTGGTATATCGGATGGAAACCCGGACCGGACGTAAATTCCATAGCCGACTCCGAATGGACGGTAGTATGGTCTGCACTCGGGATACAATGCCACGTACCACTTAAGATACACGTATCTCGTCTCATCCTAATTTGTATTTGAGCATGTTATAGTCTTTAGGTTATATGTTTATTATTTAAAGCATGGTTTAATTTAGTTTGTTATTTATTTGTTAAAGCATGTTTAGGTTGTTATTATGCATGTTCTTAGTTTATGATGCGTTTGGGTAATGATTTATACATGTTGGTTTAATGGTTCAATAGGCTTGTTGTGTTACATTGCGTGAAATTATTTGGATGAAAGCATGTTAGATCTAAGTACCCTTGAGCATGAATGATGAATAGATTCGGTTAGTTTATTGCACAAAATATATTCATCACAAGTGACATAGTAAGGGACCATTCCGAACCCAACGGTTTGAGGTCTTCCCTTGCGCGGGGGTGAGTGCGGCCTTAAATCTTTGTCCCGGTTCAACCGGGTGGCGACTCCATGTTATTTCATACTTCCCAACTAGGCCGCGAGCCTAGAGAACAGCGTCGCCCAGGTTCTGTTGTCTACACATACGACCTGCCCAGCTTCACGCACATGGTCAACCACAACATCACCACCAACCAGAAACCCTAAACTACACGCACAGCCCTCACGTAGCCAGGAGCCACTGCTCATTAACCCAATAATCATTCAACAACCACGAAATGGCCCTCAACGTGACCAGTCCATTGCCATAAGACAAGCAGCCTTCACTAAAGCAAAATCCACCCCCACTCAGCAGCAAACAAAAAGCCTTCACAACCCACTCGGTAGATGCACACACTGCCAATGAACTACAAGCCACTCGGCAACAATAATAAAACACAAACCCTTCACACCCACTCAGTAGAGGCACACACTGCCAACGAACCCCAAGCCACTAATCCCCGAACAGCAGCCCTTAACCGAAAAAAATAGTCCAGAAACAGTCCCCAAAATAGTCCCCGAAACAAAGCAAACACAGCCCAAAACAGAGAGGCAACGAAGGAAAATAACGAACCAGTAAATCAAAAAAGTTGCAGAGCATCAACCCTTCCAACAACCGCGTAACGCATTTCCAAGAGACGATTTAAGAGGTTAGACCTGAGGGCACCCTTTTTATTTATTCCCGCACTTTCTTTCCGTTATTTATTTTATTTCTTCGCATGTATATTATGGATTCATGAATGTTGTGGCCATGAGATGAATGAAATATGTGTTATCTCTTGTGGTATATCGGATGGAAACCCGGACGTAAATTCCGTAGCCGAATCCGAATGGATGGTAGTGCGGTCTGCACTCGGGATACAATGCCACTTACCACTTGAGAGACACGCATATTTCGTTTCATTCGATCTTATGTTTATTTGTTGTTTGTTAGAAATAATATGTTGCTTTTATGCATGATTAGGTTGTTTAGTATGTTATTTTTTTATGTATAATTAGTTGATTATTTCCAAGCATGATTTAATTATTTCTTTCGCATTAGGAACTTGATTATGTCTCTTCTACGTTTATGTTTAGATTATTATTTATTTACATTGCCATGCTTAACGATTTAATGTATGCATGAGATTGCGTGTTTGCCGTTATGCCGACTTACTTTTATGCTTGCAAACTTAGATTTAAGCTTTACTTTTATGCATGCAAACTTAGATATAGGTTGTATGCACACTTAGATATAGGTCGTTCTCGCATATGTAGGTTGCGTAGACTTGGTTAAATTATTGTACAAATCTTTTCATTACAAGTGGCATAAGTAAGGGACCATTCTGAACCCAACAGTTTGAGGTCTTCCCTTGCGATGGGTGAGTGCGGCCTTAAATCCTTTTCCCAGTTCACACTGGGTGGCGACTCCATTATTCTCCGGTTTAGTCTCCCGTGGACTATTTCGTACTCCCGACAAGGCCGTAAGCCTAGAACAGCGTCGCTGATTTCTGTGTCCTACAATGGGCTTGGGCGTGAGCCAATAGGATTTGGGCGTGGGTTTGGTTCTTTTTGGTGGGCTTGGTGATGTATGGGCTTGGTGTGTGGTTTGGTGATGTATGGGCTTGGTGTGTGACTTACGGGGGTTTTGGGCTGAGGATGAGGATGAATTTTAAAACAGAGGTCCAACGAGCGAACCCACAGCTAAGCAAACGAATTTAGTCCAACAAGATATCAATTTCTGACTTTTCCCTTTCGACTTCCGTTTCCCGCGACTTCCATAACTTTAAAGAGGTATTATCTCCATGTGAGACTCATCATCGGGACTTATATGCAAAATGCAGTGCCTACAGTCACCCCCACTTTGATGGGACTTGTGTTGTGTGTGACAATGACAATCCTATCAAAGTTATGCAATGCATTTTTACTTACCTGGCTCGCCAGCTGCCACCTGACTTGCCTGCTGCTTTGAATTGAGTTGATGATGCAGTGAGCCCTCGACCCTGGGACGCATCCCGAAACTGCAACTGATGTGTGGGCCCTCGACCTTGGGACACATCCTAAAACTGATGATGTAGTGGGTCCTCGACCTTATGATGCATCCCGGAACTACAACTGACGATGTAGTGGGTCCTCGACCCTGGGACGCATCCCAGAACTACAACTGACAAAGGGGGCCTCGACCCTGGGACGCATCCCAATACCGCTGACAATGTGGGCCCTCGACCCTGGGATGCATCCCAAAACTGATGATGTAGTGGGCCCTCGACCCTGGGACGCATCCCGGAACTGCAACTGACAACAGGGGCCTCGACCTTGGGACGCATCCCAATATCATTGACAATGTGGGCCCTCGACCCTCGGACGCATCCCAAGACTGATGATGTAATGGGTCCTCGACCCTGGGACTCATCCCAAAAACTGCTGATGTGGGCCTCGCCCCCAAGCTGATACTGATGTGGGCCTCACCCCCAAATCGATATTGATGTGGGCCTCGCCCCTAAACAGATACTGATATGGGCCTCGCCCCCAAACCGATACTGATGTGGGCCTCGCCCCTAAACTGATACTGATGTGGGCCTCGCCCGCACACTGATACTGATGTTGATGTTGCATATCAACATGTTGTATTGCCTCTCACGAGATAATCCTAATGGCTTAAACATTTTTTCGTCCTCAACGGATGCTTCGTGTCGAAACCAGAGAACCTTCAAAGTATTTAATACACTCAAATCCGATCGTCTGCATGAGTGATCTGAACTAGACTCCTAGTGTGTGTGTGCCAAGGCTCTTTCGCAGCTTAATCCTTAAGTAAGCCAACTCGATGATTTTGTCTCAGAGAATTGGATCAGTGGGTCTAACCAATCGAGATGTCTTGATCATACTCTATGATTACTTCCTCGTACTCAACATGATATGGTTTTCTTTTTTTTTTCATTTTGTCTCTTTCTTTCATTTCTTTTCATTTTGAATTTCTTTTTTCTTTTCTCTTTTTTTTCTTCTCTTTTTTTTCTTTCTCTTTTTTTTTCTTCTCTTTTTTTCAACACACCTACCCTTTAAGGTAGCATTTCTCCTCATGGTGGTCCTAATACTCGCCATGGGTAGCTTCACGCTTATCGATTATAGGTGGTCTATTTTTATTTTTCTTTTTTCAGAGACTTTTTCTTTATTTCCAACCATATCATATATCGTAGCATAAGTAAACCAGGATGGGCATCTAGGCAAACAGTCATTCACCGATCCGCCATCTCTTCAACTAGTCATCTCCCTGACTACTCAGGCTTCTACTGATAAGATCATGTAATCAAGTGCTCGCGAGTCTAACTGAGATCAACCATTCAGAATACCGGACGAGAGCACATCTTACACTCATCGTTTCTAAGGTTTCACCTTACAGCAAACAATGTCATCATCGGACATATGTCTAACCATCAAGGACTTTCTCTCTTTCATTTTTTTTTTACTATAATTTTCTTTTCAATCGTTGATAATGTGGGTTTCGCGCTATGGGATTCCCTCCCGAAACTGATACTGATACGGGCCTCAACCCTCGGACTCATCCAGAAACTGATACCGTTGTGAGCCTCAACCCTGTGACTCATCCCCAAAACTGATACTGATTCATTCCTGAAACTGAAATGGGTCTCAACCCCGTGATTCATTCCTGAAACTGATGACACTTTACTGTTGCTGCTTCTGGTCGGCTTGCCTTTGCCGCTTTCTCTTTCTTTTTGAAACATGTGAATACAAAACAGAACAAACATAAAAGAATGCAAATAGGTTACGTGTATGCATGCATGCATGGGTGAATTTCTTATCCCGTTGGGTTAGGTCTTCCACAGTTCCCCTGGTGGCTGCTCGGTCTTCTCTTCCTCAGGCAAAATACTGCTTCAATCTATCCACGTTGATTGGCTCGGTGAACTCATTCCCTTCTAAATCTGACAGTCTCACTGCCCCATTTCCCATCACTTTCTGGACTATGTAGGGTCCTTCCCAATTGGGTTTGAACTTTCCTCTCGGATCCGTCGTCGTCAACGGCTTCGACTGCTTAAGTACCAGATCACCCTTTCTAATCTTAGTAGGACGCACATTTTTATTGAACGCTCGAGCCAACTGTAGGCACTGCATTTTTGCATATAAGTCCCTATGATGAGTCTCATTTGGAGACACTACCTTTTAAGTCACGGAGGTCACGGAAAACGGACATCGGAAGGGGGGAATTCAGAATAAACAAGGTTCACTATTTTCGTTCGTGCTGCGTTCGTGTATACGTTCGAACGCCAAACAGATTGCGGGCACTCGTGCCGCGTTTGAGGAAGCGTTCGAACGGTGTCGGTAATTCTGGTTTTTCTGCTAGCCCCACTTCAAGCCCAATTCGCCCAAGCCTTGGCCCACACGCCCAAGCCCACTTAAAACACATATTTAACACATGGTGAAATCAAAACAAATCTAAAAATCACATACCAAATTAAAATAAACATTAAAATCAATCAAATATGTTAACTTCCTAACTAAACAAAATCACATACTAAATTAAAAAGATGTCATGCCTAACTAAAATCAATCATAACCAATTAAATATTTTGTATTCCTAATCTAGCCAAGATTTTTCCCCCCTCAATCTAATCATTTCCTTGTTGAATGCCAAATCAAATCCTCATTTTAATGCCAAAATCCCTTCCTTGTGAGAAAATGAGTAGCCCTACCTTTCTCTATATAAACAACCCCTAACCAAGACATGATCCCCCTAGCTGATTCATACAAGAAAAGCCTCTCATAGCTCATTCATACAAGAAAAGCCTCTCCTAGTTCATTCACACAAGAAACACCCAAGCTTATTGACACAACTCTCCCTCACTCTCAATAACCGAAGATCACAAACCAAAGAACCCTCATTGCCTTGACCAAAACACATCCCGAACAGCCCCTTTACCTCATCAAAACAGCCCTCGAACCACACCATAACACCACCGAAAATCACACCCAAAACAGTAGCCAAAACATCCCAAGAACAGTAACTAAAATACAGCAGCAGAACAGTAGCAAAACGGCAGTGAATCGGAGTCAAAAGCAGCAGCAAAAGACGAAGAACGACGACTCAAAACAGTAAGACAACGAACGAGAGCAGTGAACCAGTGAACCGGAAGAGTTGCGGAGCATCCATCATTCCGACGATCGTGTACCGTACATCCGAGAGGTGATTTAAAAGGTTAGACCTGAGGCCACTTTTTTTCATTAGTTTATATTCGTCTTTTGATTGTTTATTGAATTCTATTCGCATGAGAGTCGTTTGTGGATGCATGTTGTGGCTTGAATGAAATGGAAGATGTGTCGCCTCTTGTGGTATATAGGATGGAAACCCGGAAATAAATTTCATAGCCGATTCCGAATGGACGGTAGTATGATCTGTACTCGGGATACAACTCCACGTACCACTTGAGTAAACGGCACATTCTTTTGTTTTATGTTGCTTTGATTTATTTATTTTCGTTATTTGAATTCTGCATGTTACTTTTGTATGTATGATACAATCGAGCGCATGGGCTTAGTAAGTCGGATTAAAGGTCCCCTATTTGGAGGGGTTAAAATCCTTTACCACAATGCTTTGCCGCGCCGCTTGATGTGTGTTCGGTCGGATATAAGATATGTTCAATCGGATATACTAAGTTTGATATGATTGTCTTTATTCTTGTATGTATGATGTGATCGAGCGCATGGGCTTAGTAAGTGCGATGAAAGGTCCTCTAATTGAAGAGGTTAAAATCCTTTACCATGATGCTTTGCCGCGCCGATTAACGTATATTCGGTTGAATGTAAGATGTGTTCAATCGGGTACATAAAGTCTAAGGTTATTGTATTTATTTTTTTATGCATTGAGATAAGCGCATGGGCTTAGTAAGTGCGATGAAAGGTCCTCTAATTGAAGAGGTTAAAATCCTTCGCCACGATGCTTCGCCGCGATTCGTATTTTGCTATTTGCTTTCTTTATGTATGTATTACGTCACATTTTGTGCATCAGGTCTGTTCCCGTTCGAACGCGTTATCGAACACTATACGAACGCGAACCTTCTATTTCCCGTTCGAACGCGTTTTACAAACGCTACTCGAACACGCATGCATTTTGTTTCATCAGGTCTGGATCCGTTCGAATGCGTTATCAAACGCTACACGAACGCGAACCTTCTGTTTACCATTCGAACGTGTTTACGAACGCTACACGAACGCGCACACACTGAACTGAGTCTGTCTCATCATATTTCATGCATAATTGCCTCTTGGTGATCTCTCTTTCATTATGTAGTCAATCATATTATGTGTATTCCTGCATTTATCCATTCGATGTATTCATGAGATAGTACCCAAGCATGATTAGGTTGTTCTTAGTTTTCCATATCATATGATTGAGAATATGTTCATGAGATTGCCATGTGATGTTGTATGTTGTGATGATTAATTTCATGCACGTGGATTTAGAAGCATGATACTCTTGGAAATAAGTGTTACTTAGGCCTGATTAAATTATTACGCAAATACTTTCATTACAAGTGACATAAGTAAGGGACCATTCCGAACCCAACGGTTTGAGGTCTTCCCTTGCGAGGGGTGAGTGCGGCCTTAAATCTCATTTTCCCGGTTCACTCCGGGTGGCGACTCCATTATTCCCCGGTTTAGTCCCCCGTGGCTACTCGGTACTCCCAACCGGGCCGCGAGCCCGGGACAGCATGCGTCGCCCCAGATCCTGTGTCCCACACCAACCTCTTCTGGTATATCTGCATGTGATGCAAGGACTTCATCCTCTTCTCATCCAGTAGTGTTAACTGTTCAAATCTCTGCAAGGCCCATTCTTGTTCAGGCAACTCTGTTTCTGCTAATACTCGCATAGACTGTATCTCAACTTCCACTGGCAATATTGCTTCCATTCCGTAAACCAAAGAGTAAGGTGTGGCTCTCGTCGCCGTTCTCACAGAAGTTCCGTACCACCACAGAGCGTACGGTAGTTTATCGGCCCAATCTTTATAGTTCTCCATCATTTTGGATAACATTTTCTTTATTGTCTTATTGGCTGCTTCGAATGCTCCATTTTCTTGTGGTAGGTAATGTGACGACTTGTGGTGTCCTATCCCGTACTTCTGTAGCATCGCCTTTGTTTCTCCTTGGAACTAGACTCCATTATCTGTGACCACATGATGCGGCATTCCATATCGGCATATGAGATTCTGGGTTATGAACTTTGCGATATTCTTTGCTGTAACATTACAGAATGACTCGGCTTCCACCCATTTCGAAAAGTAGTCTACTGCCACTACTATGAAGCGATGTACATTCGATGCGTTCGGTCGAATTTCTCCGATCATGTCAATTCCCCATGCTGAGAAAGGCCACGACTCTGACAGCCCATGCAACTCTGTGTGCGGCAGATGATTCAAGTTACCTTGAGCTTGGCAATCATGACAATGCTTTACCAACTTCGCGCAGTCAGCTTCCATGGTCGACCAGTAAAAGCCTTGTCTTACTATCTTGCGAGACAGATTCAATCCGTTCATGTGCGGTCCACCTACTCCGGCGTTGTACTTCTTCCATTGCCTTCTGAGCCTCTTCTTCTTCTTAAACACTTCAACTGAATGTCATTCGCTTGTATTTTGTATAGTTCTCCCTTCAAACTCACATATTGAGAAGCCACTTCTTAATGGCTATCTTTTCCTTTATGCTTGCTTCTTTGGGAATTCCCCGTGTTCTAAGTATCGCTGAATATCATAGTACCAGGGTTTTCCGTCATCGACCTCTACTTCTAATATCATTTCTATCTCGTAGACAGGTCTGCTTGCCGTGGTCAACACTAGAGGTCTCATCACCAACTTCTCCGGATTTTCCCAAGTCGCGGCTAGTGTAGCTAACGCGTCGGCCATTTGATTTTCTTCTCGGCAAGCAAGTGCTGAAATTTACAATCGGGGAGGGCCTGTGCCAGACTCCTGAGGTGGAACAAGTAAGGTTTCAACCGTTCTTCCTTCAATTCCCATTCCCATTACATCTGTCGGACTACCAACATCGAATCTCCGTATACCTCCACGTTCTTAGCTTTCAAAGTTACCAATGCCGTCAGTCTGAAGGCGCATGCTTCATACTCGGCCATGTCATCATCAAAGACAAGGATATCATCACTCAATCCGTTCGGAGGGTCCTCACGCCTCTCATTCTCAGAGCCTCCCCCAGCATGTGGCACAACCATATTGGCCACAGCGGCGGTCAAAGCTTGCAGTTGCTCTGTAACCTTAGTGAGACTTATTTCCAGCTGATCCATACGGGATACCTCGTTCTCTGATTCGCTTATGTTTGCTGACAGCCTTTTAAAGAGTCTTCCCTCTTCCCTAACCCAACGGGTATCTATGGTGTCTCTTAAAACTGCATGTTAGCATGTATGCGTGCGATGCATGGAATATATAAGTCAGCCCATTATCATTTCGAAGCATTCAATCATACTATTGCGCGGTGCAAACTCATCCTAATTGAAAAAGGCCCAACAGGTTTACACTTTTGTGATAACATGGCTAAACGACTTCAAATGATCAGAGGCCTAAACGCAAAATGGCCCGTCAGTATTTTAGAAGCTTTTGGCCCGATTGCCATAAAGCACAGACTCATCCCAGTTTAAATGGCCCAATAAGCCCATACCTCATGACAAAAAGTCCAACTGAATCCGAATGAAGATGGTCATAAACGCAAGCATAACATAATAGTTTCTATTGGTCCTACACACTACAGTTCATATGCGGGTTTATAGGGGTATAGACAAAGGCTCCCGCTGGCGAAGGATTGCCCACAACTAGGACTCCCCACTCAAAGGTTCGAGCGACCAAGTGAGCGCACCTTTTTTATACCTTAAGGTACGTGCCAACGAGTTATGGTGCATGACTGACTGTCAAATGGATTTCCAATTATAGATTCCCCAGAGGGAGGGTGGAGCGAACTCTCTTAAATACCCAAGCCTCTTAGGCTCTTATCGCCTTGGTGACAGGGAAATAACAACAGTCCTCCAAATTAGTCCATCACAGTAATCTTCGAGTAAATGATTATTTAGGTGCCTTCACAGCTTTTCCTTATAGAGAGGTAGTGAATGAAGGAAGACACCAAACCATTACTTAGCTCTAATAGTGCCTTTGATTAAACCACTTTCAACCCACGGTAGGCACGGTTAATTAAAGCAAAAATCAAAAATATTACAAGGCATTATTTCAGGGCCGATTCTCTTTCCCCAGTGGAGTCGCCAGACTGTAGGACACAGAAATCAGCGACGCTATTCCAGGCTCACGGCCCGGTCGGGAGTACGGAGTAGCCCACGGGGGAACTAAATCGGAGAAATAACATGGAGTCGCCACCCAGTGTGAACTGGGAAAATGATTTAAGGCCGCACTCACCCCTCGCAAGGGAGGACCTCAAACCGTTGGGTTCAGAATGGTCCTTTACTTATGCCACTTGTAATGAATGGATTTGTGCAATAATCTAACCAAGTCTACGAAACAACAACCTACATCTAAGTTTGCATACTACCTATATCTAAGTTTGCATGCATAAAAGTAAGTCGAAATAACGGTAAGCACACAATTTCATGAACATACTAAATAAATAAATGCGGAAAGGTAAATAAACAATGACGGTAAAAGCATAAACATTAAAACGAGCTAACTAAGCATATGATGGGGAAAGAAATAACTAAGGAAACAAACAGACAAAACATGATGAAGGAATCTGTCCAGTGCGTGCGCTTTCGTGTAGCATTCGTAAACGCGTTCGAACGGTAAACATAATGCACGCGTTCGAGTAGCGTTTGATAACGCGTTCGAACAGAATCACAAAAAATGATACCTCTAATCACATAAACACCTAAATCATGCATAAAAAAAGAACATATTAAACAATTAAATCATGCATAAAGGAAAATAACATACTAAACGATTAAATCAATAATAAACATAAGATTGGATGAAATGAAATATGTGTGTCTCTCAGTGGTACGTGGAGTTGTTTCACAAGTACAGACCGCATTACCGTCCATTCGGATTCGGCTACGGATTTACGTCTGGGTTTCCATCCGATATACCACAAGAGATAACACATATTTCATTCATCCCATGGCCACAACATTCATGAATCCACAATACACATGCGAGAAATAATAACAAAAGAATGGGAATAAATAAAAAGGTGCCCTCAGTTCTAACCTCATAAGTCGTCTCTTGGAAGTGTGTTATGCGACCGTCAGAAGGGTTAATGCTCCGCAACTCCTCCGGTTCACTGGTTCACTATTTTCTTTGTTGCTTCGCTGTTTCGGGCTGCTGTTTCCTCTAATTTGGGCTGCTGTTTCTGCTTTTTTGATGCTGTTTTTGGACTATTTAAAGGTGTAATTTATAGGTGATTTGGGATGCTGTTTGCGGTAATTGAAGGCTGATTTTCAGGGTGTGTTTTGCGGTAATTGAAGGGGTTTTAGGGCTGTGATTTTCGGTGATGCAGGGGCAGTTTCTGGACTGTGATTTTCGGTGATGGAGGTGTAGGCACTGCATTTTTGCATATAAGTCCCTATGATGAGTCTCATTTAGAGGCACTACCTTTTATGTCACGGAAGTCGCGGGAAACGGACGTCGGAAGGGGAAATTCAGAATAAGCATGTCATCAGATTCATTTCACAAGTTCACTGTTTTTCGTTCGTGCTGTGTTCGTGAACACATTTGAACGTCAAGCAGATTGCGGGCGTTCGTGTAGCGTTCGAATCGGCGTTCGAACGGTGTCGGTATTTTTGGTATTTGCTGCTAGCCTCACACCCAAGCCCAATTAGCCCACCAAAGCCCATAAAACACATCCCAATTAATTAAATACATATTTAACACATGGCAAAATAAAATAAAATTTAAAAATCACATACCAAATTAAAATAAATATCAAAGCAAATCATGCTTAATTAAAATCAATCAACAAATATTATATGCCTAAACAAAACAAATTAAATATTTCCTAATCTAGCCAAGACATGTCCCCCAATCAAATATTAGACTTTCCTTGTGAGACACCAATTGATTCTTTCTTTTTCAAACAAGGAGAAACCCTAGCTCTTTGCCTATAAAAGAAACTCAAAACCAATATACTTCCCCCTAGCACATTGATACAAACCACAAAAATTCTGCAAGGCATTGACACCCTAGCTCATTCACACAGAAAACTCCTAGTTCATTCACACAAGAAACACCCAAGCTCATTGACACAACTCTCCCTCACTCTCAATAACCGAAAATCACAAACCAAAGAACCCCCATTGCCTTGACCAAAACACATCACGAATAGCCCCCTTTACCTCACCAAAATAGTCCCCAAACCACACCATAACAGCAGCCCAAACCACACCCAAAACAGTCCCCAAATACACCAAGAACAGTAGCCTAAATACAGTAAATGTAGTGACCATAAAACATCACCGAAAGAATAGTGAAATACAGTAAAAACAGTAGCAAAACAGGGAGAACGACGACTCAAAACAGTGAGACAACGAACGAGAGCAGTGAACCAGTGAACCGGAGGAGTTGCAGAGTGTTAGCTCTTCCGACGATCGTGTACCGTACATCCGAGAGGTGATTTAAAAGGTTAGACCTGAGGGCACTTTTTTCTATTTATTGTCATTCATTTTTTTTAATTGTTTTATTCGCATGAGAGTCGTTTGTGGATGCATGTTGTGGCTTTGAATAAAATGGAAAATGTGTCACCTCTTGTGGTATATAGGATGGAAACCCGGACATAAATTTCATAGCCGATTCTGAATGGACGGTAGTATGATTTGTACTCGGGATACAACTCCATGTACCACTTGAGTAAACGGCGCATATTTCGTTTTATGTTTTTATGATTTGTTTACTATTCGCTACTTGATTTCTGCATGTTATTGGTTTATGTAATGATGAGATAAAGCGCATGGGCTTAGTAAGTGCGATAAAGGTCCTCTATTTTGAGAGGTTAAAATCCTTTACCATGATGCTTTGCCGCGCCGGATGATGTATATTCGGTTGAATGTGAGATATGTTAAATCGGGTATACGAAGTCCGTTATTGTTGTCTTTATTTCTTATATGCATCGTGTTATTAGCGTATGTGCTTAGTAAGTGCGATTAAAGGTCCTCTAGTTTGCGAGGTTAAAATCCTTTACCACGATGTTTTGCCGCACCAGATAATGTCTATTCGATTGGATGTGAAATATGTTCAATCGGATACACGATGTCCGATATCATTGTCTTCACTTTTTTATATAAGTATTATGTTGTTTGCGCATGGGCTTAGTAAGTGCGATTAAAGGTCCTCTATTTTGAGAGGTTAAAATCCTTTACCACGATGCTTTGCCGCGCCTTTTAGCCTATCATTATTTATTAGGAGTCATCTATTCATCCGTTCATGTATGTGTCATATTGTTTACTGCATTTTGGAGGTCACTGTTGTGACCCCGTTCGAACGCGTTTCAAAACACTGCACGAACACATGTTTTCTCTCCCAGCTCATTCAAACGCGTTTACGAATGCAACTCGAACGCACATGCATTTTGCCTTATCATGCATCAAGTCTCATTTCCGTTCGAACATGTTTCCGAACGCGATACGAACGTGAGCATTCTGTTTCATTTCCTTTCGAACGTGTTTACGAACGCTACTCGAACGTGAACCTTCTTTTACCGTTCAAATACGGATACGAACGCCGCACGAACGCCGCACGGTAAACAGGTCATCTTCCATCACATCTCAAACATGGTTACTCATTTTGTCATTTCCCTTTTTGATTACTCATGTTCTCGCACTTAGTCATTCATTGTGTTCACAAGGTTACATGTTCGTTTCCATGATGCATGTTTGCACGGTAGTTACCTAATTATGCTTCCCCATTCATCCATTCAACATGTTCATGAAGTTATATGCTTGCCATTACTCCAATTTGCTTTCATGCGTGATTATACAATTATTATCTACTGGCATGCCCATGATTGAATGTGATGTGCTTATGACATTGTATGCTAGCTGTATTTATCTTTATGCATGCAAATTGGGACATAGATTATATGCAAATAGGTTGTATGCAAATATGAAAATGTGTTACATGTGAACCTAGATGAACTTTTGATGTATGCATGCGAACTTAGGAGTAAATTATCCTTGGAAATAAATGTTGCTTAGGCTTGGTTGAATTATTGCACAATCATTTTATTACAAGTGGCATAAGTAAGGTACATTCCGAACCCAACGGTTTGAGGTCTTCCTTTGCGAGGGGTGAGTGCAGCCTTAAATTATTTTCCCGGTTCACACCGGGTGGCGACTCCATTATTCTCCGGTTTAGTCCCCCGCAGGCTGTACCGTACTCCCAACCGGACCGTGAGCCCGGGACGGCATGCATCGCCCAGTTCTTGTGTCCCACAAGAGGGCTATTTTAGGTTGCAGATGTGCGGCTGTGTGAGGGATTTTCTGGACTACAGTTCACGGCAATGAGGGACTATTTTTCTATGCTTTGGGTGTGAATGAGCTAGGGTATGAAGGGTTGGTTTAGGCTTCTTTTTATAGGCAAGGATTGAGGTTTACCTTATGTGAATAGGGAAAGAATATTGTGTAATTATGGGGGGATATTTTAATTAGTGTGCTATAAGGAAAAATCTATTTAAGTAGGGTTGTGATTTGGTTTGATTTGATATGATCTCTTTTAATTAGGAATATGATTTAATTTGATTTGATTTGATTTCCTTAATTTGGGAAGGTGATTTGTCTTGATTTTAACATGTGTTTAATGTGTGATTTATTATTTTGGATGTGTTTTAATGGGCTTGGGCGTGGGTTTGGTTCTTTTTGGTGGGCTTGGTGTGTGTTTTGGTGATGTATGGGCTTGGTGTGTGGTTTAGTGATGTATGGGCCTGGTGTGTGACTTACGAGGGTTTTGGGCTGAGGATGAATTTTAAAACAGACGTCCAACGAGGGAACCCACAGCTAAGCAAACGAATTTAGTCCAACAAGCTATCAATTTCTGACTTTTCCTTTCCGACGTCCGTTTCCCGCGACTTCCAGAACTTTAAAGAGGTAGTGTCTCTATGTGAGACTCATCATCGGGACTTATATGCAAAAATACAATGCCTACAGTGGGCACTGTTGGACAATTATGACCCATAGCGTCACTATTTATACAGATCATGGTGTTGTTGTACAAATTAACTATGTGAAAAGGAGATTGCTCTCTTATCATTTGTGATTAGATCACCAAGATGTATAAATGATAGGAGGTCCTTATGATTTGTTCCTGGATTGAGAATGATATGAGACAATATCAGTCCACGAAGGATAAATCATTAAATATCCCTAGTAAGAGTATTATTGAGATTGGACATCGATAAATACGTAAAAGACTAGTATTACACTTGTGCGCGTTATGAGGGCATAACAACATAGTTCTCATATATTTGGGTATAAGATACTCATTCAAGTGTAATAGGAGGTTATGTTTTACCGATGGTACGGGAAACAGCTTCGCTCTGGATAGACCCCCTCGGAATTCCATTGGTAGTATGACTATATGTCTATGGAGGTCCGAAATCAGGGTAGGTGTATTTGGTCTTAACCAGAGACTTGCACCGCTAATACTTGCGACAATCAATATACTTTGGTTTTGGTCATCCAGGGCTTTAACCGGTTTCTGTGTATGCCTCTTCTGGGTATATCTAGAATCGTAGTGTGTTGGGTGTGATGTCGAGATGGAAGTATCACTCCAGTCATAGTGGAGATGATGGTCACGTAGGATACGTAACTCGTTCTCTTATATGCTCGAGCTATCGGGATATTATGACTAGGTCATGTTTATCCAATTATAGAGACTATTTACCAGAGATCTGATATGTGCTTCGTACGGGGCAGACACAATTCCAGCCCCAGGCCTAGCACGTGATCAGTCCGATACTGGATCGAAATATGCAATACTACGTATACTACGCCTGATATAGATCACATAAATCCTATAAGGATATTTATGGAGAATTTGGTAGGCATGGTGCTTTGCTAGAAGCCAACCTTGTCTTGTAAATCGGTACAAACGTAGTACTGGGTACTTACTTGTTCAGATAGTCCGACGACCGTATTTACTGCCAACATATCCGGGGATCTCATGGGTCGCTTCCCGAAGATTCACCGATGATGTATAACTCGCACTTTATTAATCTGGGATTAATTAGATGAGAGAGAAAATAAATCTAGGATTAATTGCGGAGATATTTTATCTGGGATAAAATATAATTAAAGAGAGAAAAACGATAAATTTGGAATTAATCGATAAATTAATATATTCGATATATTAAAATTAAATTGGATTTCGACGCAGGCGAACGAATTAATTTAGAATTAATTCGTAAGCGACGTGAATAGTGATTTCGCTAGGCATAATCATTTAATTACGTCGCAACGGAAAATTCGTTAATTTGGAATTAGCGAACCCGAGCCCGGATTGTTTGCGAGCGTATTCGCATTTTGAATTCGAGTGCGGCACGCAAGTCAAATCAAGCGTCAAATCATTAGTCGCATCAAGCGTCAAATCACATGTCACTTTGAGTGATGTGACAAGTTGTCACTTGATTGATTGATGTTGGTGGTTGAAGGCATTTATTGCTTGACTTTTGAAAAAGAAAAGTTGGTGTATGTTTATTTGTTTTTTTAAAACAAAAATTAATTACACATTTTTCATTTCTCTCTCTTGGTTCACGGTTATGGAGCCAACTTCTTCTTCTCTCTCTCTCTCTCTCGGCAAAAACAGCTTCTTCCTCTTCTGTTTTTCTGGTTGGACCGAAAAAATGGAGAAGCTATGGAGATTTGTTGCAAACCTTCAAGGTGCTAGCACACATAGAGTTATCCTAAGGTGATAGGGCAATAATTTCGTGAGCTTGGAATCCATTTTGGAAGCTTGGAGCTTGAAGTAATCCATAGAGGACCTTGGCCAAAAATGGAAGAGCAAAACAGTGAGTTTGCCGTGAGCCTTGGAGATTCTCAAAGGGCATAAAAAGTTTTGTTCTTCGACGCATCCAATCCGTTCAATGTGAGTATGATTCCGCCATACTTTGTTGTGTATTCACATATCTTTTATGCTTGATTTCATCCTTGGGACCTTAATAGAAACCCAACAATGGTATCTTCAGCCATTTGAGCATGAAACATTATTAGGGTTCTTAACTTTAAAATTTAGGGCTTTTTGATTTAAGCATGTTTTTGGAAAATTGTTTGTTTGAATATGCTTGTATATGGATAACTTAGAGTTATATGTGATCAATTTGTTGCAAAATTAATTGGATTAATTTTTCCCAATTTGCTATGCTTGGCCGAAAGTTGAAGGCTCCCTAAATGTCTTGGTATTTTTGTTTTTTGATCATTGGATAACTTAAAACAATTGGGTAAAGTTGATTTGAGATTTAATTGGATTGAATTTTGAAGTGGACAAATTTTCCCTAAATTAGTTGGCTTGGTCGAAACTAATGGGTTATAAAATTCATAGTGATTTTTGTTTTTTGATTCATTGGATGAGTTGAAATCAATTGGGAAATGATGATTGTGGATTTAATTGGATTGAAACCGAATCAGATTGAAAAACCCCTAAATTGCCGAGACTACAATAGCATGAAATGGGTTTGATTTTTGATAAAATTTGTTGGACATGTTTTGTGTTATGAGCATGATTAATTAGGCTAATTGGTGTTTTGGAAATATTGATTTGGGTAATTAATTATGTTATACACTTTAGATTAATTAAGTTATAAAATTTGGAATTTGGTAATTTATTAATTGGGCTTATTTTGGAAATTGGGCCTTAAATGTTGTAATTGGGCTTATTGGGCTTGGTTGTACCAAGTTAGGTTTAGGCTAAATTGGTTGGATCCAATTGGGCCCAAAACCGCATCCATAAGGTCCAATTATGACTTAATGGACCATAAGTTTAATTGGGCCTAAATTGATTTCTGGGCTTATGGGGTAACTCCCGGATTGGACTTTGGTTATTGGGTTTGACCCGAGTTGACCAAAAGTCCACGCCTTAAGAAATTAATTAAAAACCCATTGGACTTTAATTAAATTAACGTTGGACGTTAATCGGGCTTTGAGACCCGTAACGATTAAATTTGGAATTTAAATCGTAAAAGGTTTATTAATAAAGTGTAGTATTTAATTTGGAATTAAATAGTGAATTAGTATTAAATGCAAATTTAATTGGATTTAATTTTGTAGTTTAATATAATTCAAGAATTCGTACTTATTCGAAAAACGAGTTTGACTCGCGCAAAATCAAATCGTTGTTTGAACATTGGATGGTCATTAATTATCAGATTAATTAATTGGATGAGATTGATTGATAACATGCTTGTGTGAATACATGGTTGCGATGCATGAATAATGTATATCGGATGGATATTAGATGGTGGGGCAATTTTGGAAATTGTTGTAATAAATTTAGAATTTATTAATTGGACCTGCGTGTCCAGCCTATTACCTCATTTCTCATTGTATTTCTCTTCTCACCTATTCCCCTCAATGTAAATGAGGTTTCTTTAGAAGTGTAGTGTAACGGGTAGAAGTAATACTTGTGCTAGCGGGAGAGAAGAAATTGAGAGATTTGATCTATGATCATTGTGTAAAGTATCCATCCGCATATCATTATTATTTTATTTATACGCGCTTTATTATGTATTTAGAATGCATGTTTAAGGGTGTATGGTGATGAGACCTTAACAAAGATAATAAATTGGTTGCCAATTTGCACTCGAAAAACCCTCGCAAAATATTAAGCGTTTTTCCTTCCATTGAGTGATTCTCACTCAAGATCCGAGACTGGCATTGGCTTGTTGGCCAAAGTCAAGGCCTTTGTCCGTCGAAGATGTGTTTGAATCATGAGAGCTTTGTTCCATATTGGTGTCTTGTCCAAGTTGTGGTTTGTTGGCCAAAGTCAAGACCAATTCTTGTCCATCGACATTGATTACAAAGCTTTACATGGTCAATGGGTTCCGCTTAACTGGGATCACTAAGTTTGTTGTGCCAAAGCCAAAGCTTAGTTGATTCAGAGGAAAAAGGTTAGGCAATATATTGGATATATTGGCATATATATTGTATATATGTTTCGGACTTGGATGTCCCCCTACTGGATCTAGGAATTGGATCGGATCCAATCGATCTTAGAGATCTGCCTAGTTAATTATCATACAATTTGTTGGCCAAAGTCAAGATTGTGTGACATTTAACGGGATCCTAGCCCACTAGGAAACACGGTTTCCCGAGTACTCGACAGAGGGTTAGAGGCTCGCCGAAAAATAGTGGGAGGCAAGAATTGAATTTGCAATATTCGTTTAATTACTTGCCATACGCGCTCAATTCAAATATCATTCGTCAAATAAATTAAATGTTAGTTGGACTAATATTTAAATTGTTGTTTTAAATAAAACAGTTGGACTGTATTCAAACTATTCATTTATAGTTGGTTATATAATTGGATTATAATAATCAATATATTTGATTTAATTAATTATAGTTGATTAAAATAGTTGGACTATAATAATCATTATAATAAATAGTACCGAAATCGTTGATTAAATAGTTTGACTATTAAAATCAAAATATAATTGAAAGATTGACATTTAAAACATAATCCTAGGGAAAATGTATTTAAATGGTTTAATTTTTCAAATTGGGAATAATTTCAGGATTGTCCTAAAAAAATAATAAGTTACTTTATTAGATAAAATAACATATTAAGCCTAAGCCCGGAGTTAATCAAACAGTAGAGCATGATCTTTAGAAGATCATGTGATGATAACTTAAGTGCTTAATCCATTAAGCTTGTCGCAGTAGACACCTTAATTTCTGAATCAGAACTAAGGATTAGATCCTTAAAGTATGATAAAGAAATTGAAGGAATTTCATAGGTCTATTATTTAGATCCTAGAAGTACTAAAATTGCAATAATAACTCTTGGAGAGTTAATGGCTATACTCAAGGAGTCAAAGCCAAAGTTTGCAATAAGGTAAGAAGCGCAAGGCGCATATTACTTCAACATTCTAGAAGGCCAAGGCTTGGCCAAAGACTTCTGGGGTGTGAAAAGGGCAAAGGCAAAATCATTATAATCTTCTGGGAAGATAAAAAGACATGAAAGGAATTGAAAACGAGCAAGGCTCCGACTTCAAATATGTTTGTCATAAACGTGTTCACAATTAGTATTAAAATTGGATTTTAAATACTTAGTGTGATACATAAATATATACTGGTGTTCAGAATCTGCTATGAGCAGGATACTGACTTCAGTTGAGATTAATTTATGAATTGGAAACGGGACGATTGTCGATGTTTTAACCGTAGATACCTAATTTTAGGAACTACCATCGGGTGTGTACCTAAATTTAGAAACTGTTATAATGTAACTAGTTTGACTATGAACATTATCTCTAATCAGTGTATAATCCGTTGCAGATTTACCTTTATATCCTAGAACACTAAAGTGTTTTATTTTATAAAGATGATATTGAGATAAACACATTAGATGTGAATAACAGAATTTATATTTTGAATATAAATAAATCTCATATATATACAACATGACAAAAAATTAGCTCGAACTGATTTGATCAGATGAAACTTAATTGCGGCATTGTTGTCTGGGACACAATCAAACAAGACTCGTATATCCGCACTTTTGAAGAGTGGGTACTAGGACTAATTTGATTCCATTCAAATAAACTCTACGAATCTAGTTTATTGGGCAAAGTGTCTAAAACACTATTTACTTGGTAAAAGTGCAAATACCACCGATCTGTAAGCCCTAGTACATAGTGAAGCAAGTGGACCCATGTCTAGCTAGGCTAGAGGTGGATATGAATATTTCGTGACCTTTACGGATGTGGCATCGCGTTATGGTTATGTGTTTTTTTTGAAGAAACACAAATCGGAAACTTTTATAGTTTCGACACGAAATAGACAAACAGATCGGCTAAAGTATTAAATCATCACGGTTAGACCATGATGAAAAATACTTAAGCAATAAGGTTCTCAAATACTTGAAAGAGTAAAGTATTCTTTCAAAGAGGACTCCTCCCGGAACACGTCATTTTGACGGTGTGTCCGAACCAGAGAAACCAAATTTTGTTGGACATGATAAGGTTAATCATGAGTCGCTTTGAGCTACCATTTCCTTCAACGGATACGAATTAACAGTGCAAAACTTATTTTGAATAAGGTTCCATAAAAATCTGTTAGACATACTTCATATTAGATATGAATAGGAAACCAGGTTTTCTCATTCCTGAAGATTTGGGTATGCTGATGAGTGGTATTTATATCACTATTTCCCACTCATTTAACCTAATATTTTGTATAGTTTCTTGAGTTTTGTGAATATTTTGATGTGTTTTGTGTTATTTTGCAGATAAATAAAGTTGGGAAAGCATTGGAAGTAATTTGGAGCAAAACAGTGAAAATTGGCAAAAAGGGCAAAATCGTAATTTTAAGCGCGTCGCGACGCCTAAACCCTTGGCGTCGCGACGCCTAACGTGCGCCGACTCTTTGCTAACGTGCACCTGAACACGTGTCAAAAATCTGAGAAATTGGTTTGTTAAAATGCGCTGTGCCACGTGTCACCATCACAGAGATCTACTAACGTGCGCATGCCACGTGTCATCATCTCAAGTTGCCGACAATCACTACCGCCACATCATCATGACGTCATCAATGACGTCATCACAATTATTGAGTTATCATGAACAGTGCCATGTCATCGGATAAGAATCTGAATCCGACAAATCAACGTGCACGTGTCACTATTCCGGCGTCGCGACGCCAAAGCCCTTGGCGTCGCGACGCCTGAAGCCTACCCGTGCCTATAAATTCAGCTTCAAATTTCAGAATTTGTAGTACCACTCTCTCTCATCTCTTTGATCTAAAGAGAGAGTTTCTCTCTCTAGTTTCTTTTAGTTTTTAGTTTTTTTTTAGTTTTTAGTTTTTAGTTTTGTAAATAATTTTAATTACTTTTGTAATAATAGTAATTTAATTTTTACTTTTTACTTTTTACAGTTTTTACTATTCACCATGAGAAGGTAACTTCCCCAGCTATGGTGAAAGGTAATTCTTTTACTGTTACTATTTAGATTAATCTCCCTTAAAAATAATATATTCATTATTTAAAATATTGACTTAAAAAGGATACCGCCAGATTGGTCGGTTGGTAATTCATTTTAATCTGGTTTAAACCTGACTAATAAAGGATACCACCAGATTGGTCGGTTGGTAATATTATCACAAGTTTATATATTATTTTATGGGAGATATCTAAAATAGTAAATAGTAAAAGTAATTCCTTTTACCTTAGCATTTTATTTTATTTTATTTTACTTATCATCTTTTACTTTATGTCTTTTACTTTTAAGTTCTTACTAGCCCTAGTTATGTGTTAGTTATCTGGGGTTGTGATGAATTCTAATATCACCGGTTTATAAGAGGTTATTTTTATAGTTTGGGTAATTTAAAAGTTTACTTATTAAGTCTTAAGCTTAATGCTTCTTGTTGTCTGATCACCAATAAGATTGATCTGGTAAATCTAAAATGAACTAGACATATGGATTTTAGGTTTTCAGCCTTAGACTTAATAGCCCACGATCTTCCTTGAGGATAGATAACCATTTAATAGATTTCCTTACAGGATAGACATATACCTGTCGGGCGGGGGTAGCCATAATTGGAACTTAAACTTAATGAATCCAGATAATTTGGTTGACATAGACATATGGTTCAATTGGGTTAAACTGGGTATTTGCGTCTGACTATCGACAGAGGCTTTTGCATAATTTAGTGTTCCAGGTTAGTAAACTGATTTATTACACAAACATGAAATAACCACTTCATCTTTAAAATGATATTGGAAGAAATCACAACCCTAGATCTTTGTGTCTTTTGTTATTTTCTTTAGTATTTTCTTTGTCTTTTTATTTTTTTATTTATTTAGCAATTCTACAATCAATCAAATCAATCAAGTAATCATTCTCTTCTCTCTCAATTAGATATCTGTAAATAAATAGATTCAATAATTAATAACAACAGTAGGAATTAAGTCCTCGTGGGATCGATATTTTTATACTACTTGAATGATACGTGCGCTTGCGTTATACATGTGTGTTTACGCCGGTCATATGCTAGGCATATGTTTGGATGATACCAAACTAGAACCCAAATTGGATAAGTGCCAATTGTAGGTTATCCTAGGGAAACCATAAGTATAGTACTTATACATCTCACAAGAGAACAATTTAATTGTTGCTCACCATGTGGTTTTCCTAAGAGGAATACCTATATGCAGTGGTAAGTGGGAGGAAGGTAAAACTTGATGAAAATCGGAGTAATACTATTGAGGTATACCAACTGACTACATATGAGGAAGTGATACAAGGTATCGACTCCCTATTATGGCAAAGTGTCATGAATCCGAAATGGGTTCCATGTATAACAACCAAGTTTGGATACTAGTTGATGTACCGCAAGGCATTGTGCCTATTGGTACTATATAAGTCTTCAAGGAAGGCATACATGGAAGGCAACATACCAACGTATAAAGCTAGGCTTTTAGCGGAAATGTATCGTTATCAATACTGTGTCGATTACGATTCAACCTTTTTCCGGTTGCCACGATAAATCCATTTGGATAATGCTTGCTGATGCTGCATGTTTCATTTATGAAATATGACAGCTGAACGGGAAAATCGCTTTCCTTAAACGGAAACCTGTTGGAGGATGTTTACCACATCCTGTCGGTTTTTTCGTACCAAAATTAGCAAACAAGGTTTGCAGGTTATTCGATCCATGTATGGATTGAAGCAAGCATTAGGTTCTTGGAATTATCGTTTTGATGTAATCATAATGGAGTATGATTTAACTCAAAACGAAATGATTCTTGTGTATATAAGAGGGTTAGTAGGAGCGCACTGACAGTGGCTGTCCTATACAATAATGATATTCCCATAATAAGAATCGGTGAAAACTTGGCTTTCGGAAAACTCTCCGAGAAATCGTACATTGAAAAATGTACGTGACCTGGTGTCTCATACGCTTTGAGCATATAGATTCACAAACAGGCCAATCCAAGTGATAGTCACTGGATTGATGTTAAGAACATCCGTTAGTTTCTTAGAGAACTAAGGATGCAATCTTAGACTATGGAGATGGAAAACTTAAAGTGACTGGGATCACTACTGCAAGTTTCCCAACCGATAATAACGACTATAAGTCATAAAAATGGTACTATACAATTTGAATAATGGAACAGTGAGCTGGAAATCTTCCAAGCAAGATATTGTTACCGAATAAACAACAAATGCGGGTTATTGCTACAGCTGAGGAAGCAATAGAAGCCATTTGGGTCGATAACAAATCTAATTAAATTAGATATAGTTCTGTTAGCAGCTGAGCTAGGCTTCAGTGCAAGCTAAAGAATTAATGGTCTCATCAACGATCCAGATACATACTTCGATATTCATCTGATTCGTTCGAATCATACATCGTGGCGATGTGATGATCGTATAAATCGCATCATATGATAATCATGCAAATCCGCTGACGAAAACCTCTTCTCAGCAGTTTGAGCCAACCGTACATAGTTCGGGTGGTAGATACTCGAGTGACTGGCTATAGGCCAAGTGGGAGATTGTTGGACAATTATGACCCATAGCGTCACTATTTGTACAGATCATGGTGTTGTTGTACAAATTAACTATGTGACAAAGGAGATTGCTCTCTTATCATTTGTGATTAGATCACCAAGATGTATAAATGATAGGAGGTCCTTATGATTTGTTCTTGGATTGGGAATGATATGAGACAGTATCAGTCCACGAAGGATAAATCATTAAATATCCATAGTCAGAGTATTACCGAGATTGTACATCGATAAATACGTAAAAGACTAGTATTACACTTGTGCGCGTTATGAGGGCATAACAACATAGTTCTCATATATTTGGGTATAGGATACTAATGCAAGTGTAATAGGAGGTTGTGTTTTACCGATGGTACGGGAAACAGCTTCGCTCAGGATAGACCCCCTCGGAATTCCATTGGTAGTATGACTATGTGTCTATGGAAGTCCGAAATCAGGGTAGGTGTATTTGGTCTTAACCTGAGACTTGCACCGCTAATACTTGCGACAATCAATATACTTTGATTTTGGTCGTCCATGGCTTTAACTGGTTTCTGTGTACGCCTCTTCTGGGTATATCGAGAATCGTAGTGTGTTGGGTGTGATGTCGAGATGGAAGTATCACTCCAGTCATAGTGGAGATGATGGTCACGTAGGATACAGAACTCGTTCTCTTATATGCTCGAGCTATCGGGATATTATGAATAGGTCATGTTTATCCGATTATAGAGACTAGTTACCAGAGATCGGATATGTGCTTCGTACGGGGCAGACACAATTCCAGCCCCAGGCTTAACACGTGATCAGTCTGATACTGGATCGAAATACGCAATACTACGTATACTACGCCTGATATAGATCACATATTCCTATAAGGATATTTCTGGAGAATTGGGTAGGCATGGCGCTTTGCTAGAAGCCAACATTGTCTTGTAAATCAGTACAAACGTAGTACTAGGTACTTACGTGTTCGGATAGTTTGAAGACCGTATTTACTGCCAACATATACGGGGATCTCATGGGTCGCTTCCCGAAGATTCACCGATGATGTATGACTCGCACTTTATTAATCTGGGATTAATTAGATGAGAGAGAAAATTAATCTGGGATTAATTGCGGAGATATTTTATCTGGGATAAAATATCATTAAAATAGAGAAAAATGATTAATTTGGAATTAATCGATAAATTAATATATTCGATATATTAAAACGAAATTGGATTTCGACGTGGAATTAAAATTAGATTTTAATTCGAGCGAACGAATTAATTTAGAATTAATTCGTTAGCGACGTGAATAGTGATTTCGCTAGACATAATCATTTAATTACGTCGCAACGGAAAATTCGTTAATTTAGAATTAGCGAACCCGAGCCCGGGATTGTTTGCGAGCGCATTCGTATTTCGAATTCGAGTGCGGCACGCAAGTCAAATCAAGCATCAAATCATTAGTCGCATCAAGCGTCAAATCACATGTCACTTTGAGTGATGTGACAAGTTGTCACTTGATTGATTGATGTTGGTGGTTGAAGGCATTTATTGCTTGACTTTTGAAAAAGAAAAGTTGGTGTATGTTTTTTTTTTTTTTTTTAAAACAAAAATTAATTACACATTTTTCATTTCTCTCTCTTGGTTCACGGTTATGGAGCCAACTTCTCTCTCTCTCTCTCTCGGCAAAAACAGGTTCTTCCTCTTCTGTTTTTCTGGTTGGACCGAAAAAAATGGAGAAGCTATGGAGATTTGTTGCAAACCTTCAAGGTGCTAGCACACATAGAGTTATCCTAAGGTGATAGGGCAGTAATTTCGTGAGCTTGGAATCCATTTTGGAAGCTTGGCGCTTGAAGTAATCCATGGAGGACCTTGGCCGAAAATGGAGGAGCAAAACAGTGAGTTTGCCGTAAGCCTTGGAGCTTCTCAAAGGGCATAAAAAGTTTTGTTCTTCGACGCATCCAATCCGTTCAATGTGAGTATGATTCCGCCATACTTTGTTGTGTATTCACATGTGTTTTATGCTTGATTTCATCCTTGGGACCTTAATAGAAACCCAACAGGCACTCCAACACTCAAGTCAGTAATGAATATGAGCAAAAAGTGGAGGAAGAACAAGGTCTGAGACTACCTTGTCTTTCGTAGACAGCCGTGAGAGTGGTGGTCCGATGTGTAGAGGGTGAGAGGTTTAGAGCTCTTATCAGAGAACTAAGAGTTGGAATTAGAACGCTTCGGCTTGAATTCCAATAGTTTTGAGTTCTACTTCAATTTATAGGCGGGGGAATAATCAATTAGTTGTAATAGGAACCATATTTATTATGATGGGTCCTACTAACATGTCAGGCAATTTCTTTTCTTTTCGGTGGTGAACCAGCTAATTACACGGAGAGTAATTATTTAGGAACTGACATTTTTCGGTTAGGAAATCAGGGAACGGATATAGGTTTTGATGGATATTGAGCCTAGACAACGAATTAGATTATTGGCCCAAACAAGGCCTGGATACTATTTGGAGGGTTTGAGTTTTATTTATCATGGATAATTAAGCGAAAAGACTATTATGCCCTGGCCCAAAATTGGCCCTACAGTTTGTCCCCTAATTTCTAAGTCATGGAGTCCTTGGCTTGGAGAGTAATTGACGAGTATGTCGTCTGGAGTAAAATACATGAGCATACCTGGATACAGATGTCGTTTGGACCTGTCAAAGGCCATACTTCGTTGATGGAGTTAAACACATTCTTCAAGGACGATTCTCAATCGGTCGATCCTAAACGTTGATGTCTCTTGGACCTGTTCAAGGTTATATCATGTTTGATGTAACCAAATATTAAGTTTGATCCTCAGTTGACCAGATATGATGTTGATGACGCTAGGAACTATCAAAGATAAAGTCACATTAGTGAAAAACAAAAATTGAGGTTGATCATCAGTCGACCAGACGAAGGGCAAGATAGTCTCCAGTCGACCAAACCAACTACGGGTCAATGGAATCTTTAATATCGATTGGGCCAGATGAAGGCAAGTATATTCTCCACCCGACTGATCTTGAGAAGGAACATTTGAGTCTTCAATGTCGTCTGGACCAGATAAAAGTCCAGGTCTTGAGCCGACTCGACATGAGTCATGGGAAATATTCCCGTCAACTGGACGAGATGAAGGTTAGGATATTCTCCAGCCGACTTATTTTGAGAAGGAACATGGGGAGTCTTCAATGTCGTCTGGACTAGATGAAGGTCCAAGTCTTGAGCCGACTCGACATGAGTCATGGGGAATGTTCCCGTCGACTAGACCAGATGAAGGCCATGATATTCTCCAGCAGATTAATCCTGAGAATGAACATCAGGAGTCTTCAATATCGTCTGGACCAAATAAATGTCCAGGTCTTGAATCGACTCGACATGAGTCATTGGGAATGTTCCCGTCGACTGGACCGGATGAAGGTCATGATATTCTCCTACCCCTTGAGAAGGAACATGGGGAGTCTTTAATGTCGTCTGGACCAGATGAAGGTATAGGTCTTGAGCCGACTCGACATGAGTCATGGGAAATGTTTCCATCGACCGGATTAGATTAAGACCAGGATATTCTCCAACCGACTGATCCTGAGAAGGAACATGGGGAGTCTTCAATATCGTCTAGACCAGATGAAGGTCTAGGTCTTGAGCCGACTCGACATGAGTCATGGGAAATTTTCCCGTCGACTGGATTAGATAAAGACTAGGATATTCTCCAGCTGACTGATCCATAGAAGGAACATTGGGAGTCTTCAATGTCGTATGGACCAGATGAAGGTCCAGGTCTTGTGCCGACTCGACATGAGTCACGGGGAATGCTCCCATCGACTGGACCAGATGAAGGCCAAGATTTTCTCCAAAGGACTGATCCTGAGAAGGAACATGGGGAGTCTTCAATGTCATCTGGACCAGATGAAGGTCCAGGTCTTAAGCCGACTCGACATGAGTCATGAAGAATATTCCCATCGGATGGACCAGATGAAGGCTAAAATATTCTCCAGCTAACTGATCTTGAGAAGGATTAGAGGGAGTCTCCAATGTCCTCTGGACCAGATAAAGGTCCAGGTCTTGAGCCGACTCGACATGACATTGCCTGCGAAATTGAATCCAAAAATCAGGGTTAATAGAAATGAAATATGTTTACCCGTCTTCTGTGGATTATGTCGTCTGGATTCAAAAATGCTATTGTAAGTAATATCTTATATGATCCCACCGATTATCATGTCGAATGGGAGATATTGCCCACCTGACCATTTACTTCGTTAGCAGACTTAGAAATTTATACCTGTCGTCTGAGTCTCGGGTTGGGCAGCTGATGGATGTCGTGTTGCACAGGCTGGTCAGAGATTCATGTCGAATGGAGAATGTGCCTTTTGTTGGAGATTTTTTTTTCATCTGGGAAAATCAATGATAATTTCTACCGTCATATAATGAATATTGTAGCCTCAGATATTGAAATAATTTGTTCGAAGTTCATAAATTCCAAACTTCTTTTAGTCGACGATAAGGTTTATTACTTCTCACTTGTTAGGCCTCGAGTTCATTACGCGAGTGGGGCTTGAATTTTTTAGTACTGTAGCCCTAACGAGAGTTTCGAGGCATTTGAAGTGAGAAAAATAAGCGCCTAAAGGTAGAAGTGGGTATAAGTAAGGTTGGAAGGCTCATTCGTTTCATTCACATAAAACTTTCTCATTTCGCAAGTTGGTTGTGCTCTCCTCATCGCCACGGTATTCTTCACTCATTTTCTTGTGTTCTTCCTTTCTTTATTTGTAGATTCAAGTTTTTCTTAGACAATTTGGTCATTTGATCCTTAGGATTGTAGTGTGATCGTTTGATTTCTTGTTTAAGATTTAGGGTTGTTTGATCTTTGTGAGTGGGAATTTCAAAGTTTTTAGTGTTTGCGAGTTGGAATAATTGTTGTCGTTTGGATCAATATCGTGTGAAGATTCATTAGGTAGTGACAGTATTCTGTTTGGTGGGTATATCGAATCCCCAGTCAGGATCAGTAGCGAGTCGACCGAAGAAGAAGAATTGGGCTAGTCGCATGAGGACTTGAGGGAGACTGGAATAGTAACGATTGAGCCTCCTCTTAGAATACCAACCGACGCGACACCACTCAGGACAATACCAGCATCTAGGGAGTCGAGTGGGACTCCAACTACAAGCGAGCCGACAAATATCCTTACCAAGAACCCACCCAGTCGAGTGATTGGCCAGCTAATGATGGAGATTAAGTTAAAATATAAGTTTCCTCAGTTGGTTGAGGTCAGGCTAGCATTTTCTTCTGAGAGGATAGATTTCAAAGTACTAGGATGGATTGGATTATATGAGCGTCATTTTGCTGATGGATTGAGGTTCCCTATTCCAAGATTAATGTGGGAAGTGTTGGATCACTACGAAATTGCCCATTCACAGTTGATGCCCAACACTTGGAGGATACTACTGTCGGTCAAATGCTTGTCGTATGAGTTGGGGGTAAGGTTTAGAGTGAAGGATGTGTTGTATACATATTACTTGAAGGAGCATGTGAAGGAGAAATGAAGGTACAATTTGATTATTCGGCAGAAGAGAGAGAATTTTTTGTTAGGCTTACCTACGAATGACAGGGGAGAGTGTAGAATTATTATTTTTTATGAAGGGTGAAAGTGTTTTTGGGTCGTTTGGGGCTGGTCGTATCCTTGAATATTGGAATACATTGAGTTAGTGTCTATTTTCTTTCTTCTAAACCATTTCTCTGTCATTTGACTGATGTTTATCTCTTTTTAGTTGTGCAGGCTTACTTCGAAACTGTTCATTTGATGTGACACCAGATGTCGTCGCGAATACAAGATATCTGTTGAACCAACATGCCCCTGAGAGAAATTGAAAGGTCATCTTGGAAGAATAGAGATTAAGATTGACCCCACTGTGGAAGGCAGTGTTTGATTCTGAAGGTACCCCTTTTGCTCTTAGTAGATTTATCTTGGCCGTGATAGTGGGCACTTGGGCTTGTCGACTGACTTTCGGGAGATTGCTGTTTTTAAAACTATTAACTCTTGAAGAAATTTTATACGCAGAAGAAGCTAAATCAATCCTCCACCATGATTGATGTTTAAAGTTTATGACCATTTTTTAATTACTTCATTTACAGCAGAAATATTATGTCTATTTTTTAAGATAATGGGTGAATGTAATTAATTTCTAGTCCCTATAGGGCGTGGCTGGGTGGTGTAGGGCTCAGGATCTCACTCTGAGGTATTGGGTTCGAATCTAGGGAGTGTGTTTCTTGTAAGAGTCTGGGACAACCGAAAATTTTATCTGCTCCACTTATGTCTGAAATACGTGGTTTGGCGTGCAGCATTTCCAACGATTCAAAAAAAAAAAAATTTCTAAGTGAACTTTTATTCACTTGCATTATGCATTATCAAGAATATATCAAAACTAGCTATAATATCTTTTAAGATCATGTCCCCAAGGGGCGTGGCTTGGTGGTATAGGGTTCAGGATCTCATCTTGAGGTCTTGGGTTCGAATGCAGGGAGTGCGTTTCTTGTAAGAGCCTGAGACAGTCAGAGGTTTTACTTGCTCCACTTAAGCCTGGAATGGATGGTTTGGCAATGAAGTTTCCAACGATTCCAAAAAAAAAAAATCTTTTAAGATCATGTCAGTTAGAACACCTATATGATAAACGAAATAATAAACCAATATTTTTACCTTACACGCCAATAATTGGATTCTCTCTTTAAAATACAGTGATCCCCACAAAATCCTCATATAATATTATATTACTGTCACTTACTAAACCAAATCAAATCAAATCAAATAAAGTCTTTTCTCGTTAAGTGGAGTCTGCTATATTAATCTTCCATAAATACTCAAGTTAATATGCATAAAAACTCTAAACACAAGCTAAGTAGCTTGAGTTAGAATGAAATTAATCATGTTGACAGCTGATTTTCGTTTCAGGGGTAAATCGGTAAACTTACTCCTCGAACAATCCTCCCTCAACTGTGAATTTTTTTGATTTATTGGGAACCAAATGCAAACTTAGCAAAAGATGAGAAAAACACACAGATAGAACAGAGGTTTAACGTGGTTCGGCGGAATAGATCCAACCTACATCCACGGGCACAAGGAAAAAAGAAAGCTTTTATTACGTGGTCGGGTTATGACCGACCCGCCTATTTCTCAAGCTCGGCTGACCGACCTCTCACAAGCTAACTCTTACGCTTAAGCTGTTTGCTCTCTCTTTTACAAGTTATGCGTGAATAAATTTAGCAAACCTTATACAATGAATTCTCGATCACTTTATATATTAGGGCAAATTCTATTGTTATATCAATCTCATGACGTCAGCCACGTGAATCTACCATTAATGTGATGGCTCTCTTCCCCAACTGATCTGTCGAAAGTAGGCATGCCATCTAACATCTCTTTAAACCAAGCTACTATTGGCCACTGTCACACGCTACCTCCAGCCTGTAATCTATCATTTCTCATATGATAATGTGTGCAAGAAGATAAGCTGGTGACTTGCTCTGGTCACGTCTTACCTCTTTGGAAGGTGCAAGTCCCCATGTAGGGCTTACGTCATCTTGACTTGATCATACGATTAACAAACCAACCCGACCAACTTGGCCGGACAACTGGAACAACTGTCATTCTGCCCTGATGAGCTACTAGGTCAGGTTGGCTCTGAGGCCTTCACTCCGCTTTGCTCTGAGACCCAGCTGCTGTGAGAGAGATGACATATACACCCGAAACATGATATACCACCTCCAATTAGCCGACTCTATGACAAATTCTGTGGTAGTTACCAATAGTACAAGTACTTGTATATTTTTAGAAAGTTTTGCAACTAAAGTCTTTGTTTTCCACATGGTGTGCAAACCAAACCCAATCCAACCCGCAGGTCAATCCGCAACTCGAGTGGGTTTAGTGCAGGTTACGTTGGGTTGGCAAATTAATTCAATCCATTTTGGTAGAAATTTTCAACCCGCTTGGGTTGAAATTTTTTTAACCCAACTCAATCCACAAACTCACGTATATTTATTAAATTTTTTAACTTTTTAACATATCTAACCCTAACAATAACATTATAAAAGAAACAAAACAAAATCTTATACTCTTGGTCAAACTCTATATATTGCTTTTGCATTATACTTAGTGTGATTTACTATATATTAATTTTGTAGTTTTAATTTAATTATATATTTAGATTATGAACTTGGTAAAATTGATCATGTGTGATGTTTTAGCATTAGTCTTACTTTATTAATTTGATATGTTGATGCTTTTTTAGCATTTAAGTAAATCTATTTATGAATTATTTTAATATTTAATTTGAAATTAAGCCAAAAGCCCAACCCGCATAACTCAACTCGACCCGACCCGTAAATATGCATGTTGGGTTGTAATCTATTTGCGGGTCGGGTTAGGTTTGGATTTTTCCCAACTCACACTGTTTGCGGTTTGGGTGGGTTGAGTCATAACCCAATCCAATCTGACCCATGCACACCCCTATTTTCCACAGATGTTTAAAGTTTTATAAATCAAGACAGTTAAATAGATATTATTAAAGACTTGTTGTGTCTATTTTTTCTGAAAATTCTAGAATTCTGTCATAGAATTATTTAAGGGTGGGCAAATTAACAAAACCGAATCAAAAATATCGATTCGATTTTTCAATTTATGTTCAGTTTATGTTTGTATTAAACCAATCGGTTCGGATCAAATCGTGAACCGGACCTGTGAACCAATCAGTTTGTAGCCGTCCTTATTTGAGAAATTGATAATTGTGCACGTCCTATTGCTGAACTTTGAATAGTGATATATGCACCACAGGCAAATACAGTGCAGAATTTGAATCCAATACGAAGTTGTGTTAAATTTTTCATAATTTTCTATCTCACGTATTACCCACCATAATTTATAAAAAGTTCAATAAAATTTAACTAGTCTAAATATGTTATATGGTGTTAGAAAAATGCTTCTGCATAACTTAAGAATAGATGTAAGAAAAGTTTTCCCTAATTCACATTTTTCAAATTTTAGCTGTGCTTTCACATGATATCATCTTTATGCAAAGCATCCTCAATGTCTAAACCATATATACTTTTAGTCCCCACTTCTTGAATGCATGCATATATTTTTAAGCTAAAGATATTAAAGCTACCTTTCCCACAACTTTTTCACCTATGCTTTGGACCTGTTAGGAAATCGGGTGTTGTGGCTTTTAATCTACAACTACACTAATTAGAATCACTAATTGTGATTTGTGAAGTAAAAGTGAAATTTGAATAAAAAATAATTAACAAGAACTATTTTTTTTATTGTTACAATCTGGAATTTACATACAGCCCAGAGGTTTAAGTGTTCATCAACCACTTTTCCGCCGTACTTTTAAATCAAACTGAAGCGCTATGATCACAAACTGACTTTCAAGCATATGAAAATTTAGAAACAGTCTTGCGAATTATTATTTCATCTTGGAAAAGATTCAAGTTGTAAAAGAGAGATGCTCAATGTTAAACAAGAAAATAACTGAAAAAAGGGATTCCCAAAATCCTAAAGGTTCACACAGCAAACAGGAAACAGCTGTGCTATTTGGTTTTCCAACTGAGTTATTGACACTGGAAGCAACAAACAAAGCAAAAGGCTCTACTACTATTATTCATTCTTTTACTAATTCAGCCAATGAAGGGAGAGGTCTTGACCTAGTAGTTTATTCGCCATGCCAAAGGCCAAATCAACAACACAAAACAAATTATTGTGGGTCTTGCCTGTTTAGGTAACAGCCAACAGAAGATTGCAGTTATGGGGATAGCAGCAAGCAAATGCACATGCCAAGGAACAAATACACATGGTTTAGACCCACAATTTTCTGGATAACAATCTTGCATAAATTAATCACAACAGTCTCAATCACTACCAACAAAGGAAATAGACGACTAGGAATATAGATTGACCTGAGACTATAGACAGTCAGAATCACCTGAGAATATTGACAGTCAGAATCGAAGTGGAAAGAGGAGGCTTAATAGATTAGAAGCTTATAAATTCCGCATTCCTGTTCAGCTTGCTGGATGATGATGATGATGGCAAGCAAATGCACATTGCTAAGATCTTTAGCAAATACAGGCACATCTTGCATATCTGCTAATCAAAGCAACCAGTTAAACTGCAGGAGTAATATAATTATCTGAGACACGGCACGCAATCTAATTCTATACTCACAGAAAAATTATTAGAGAGGATATTCAAGTTAAAGATGAATTGGCTTTAAAAGCTTGGATTTGAAATCACCTGTTTGAACTGACGTCACTACCTCGCCCAAATGGTACCCAGTTTTGCAGAAATCTTTCGACTTAAGCAACTTAAACATGACAAAAAAGGTTTTCCCAGCAGAGTCGGTGGAGAAAGAAAGCCTGACCCCTTGAATGGCAGAGTCAATAAATCTTAATTGCCTAGTCACCATTAACTGCTAAAATATTAACCAGGCATATCAAGATAATACAAGAGTATTTATAGTGCTTGGTGGAAACATGACTTCAAATCTAATTAGGTCAACAAACCAAGATTATGTCTTTACAGAGAAAATTTCCATTGGTAGTTTGACTAGCAACATTTACTTCTACAAAAGTAAAAATAATATGAACAAAAAAAGGTAAAGGGAAAAAAAAAATTCAAGAATCAAACTTAACACAATCATTGTAAATACAGACAGATGAATTATCGTCATAATCCTTTTCCAGAATGCTGTCAACTGCTACGGTCTGGCAAAAACACCCCAAATTTTACCACGTCCAAGGCTTCCCAATAGCTTCTTAGCTCCCTCAAGATCCATCTCAACAAGTTTCGGCAAGTGTAAACAAGCATTGGCAGCAACCATTTGCTTTCTACATTTGCTACAATGGACAAGAGCAGCCAATATTGCAACAGGGTATTTCTTATCCAGATTATGAATCAAAGGATCCAACAATTGGACTACACTCACAATCCCTCTCTCATCCTTTCGAACGATCTTTCTATTACCAGCATACAACGTGAGTGTTGACAATGCTTTAGCAGCGGATTCTTTCTCTTCAACAGCCTTTCCATCCAACATCTTAATCAAAGGTCCAATGCACCCACGTTCACCCATTTCTTTCCTGGCCTTAGAATTGATCCCCAACTCATAAACAGCTCGAGCAGCTGCAATTCTCACACTTAAAACCCCACAACTCAATGCACTGACAAGCCTAACAACAAACCCATCTGAAACCAAGACTTCCGCAATTGGAAGACAAGAGACCAAGTGCCTTAACAATTCAACAGCCACTTCAAGACTCCTAACTGCAGAAACTGAATCCCAAAAATTCTTCAAAGACTCAATCCCTCCTTCTCTAACAATCAAAAGCTTCAAACTTTCATCATCAGAAACCAAATTACACAAACACCCAATAGCATATTCTTGCGCCAATACGGTCCCAGAAGCCGCAAGGCCAAGAAGAACCGTAACAGCATTCTCCTCGATGAAATTCTCTTTAATCTCGCTGACCCCAGCAAGATTCCTCAAAACCCCAGCAGCAAAAGCCTGTGAACCTGGCGTGCCCGCTTGACAAATCTCTAACAAAGACGAAATCCCACCTCTAGAACCAATTGCTCTGGCGTTTTCTTTTGAAAAGCTCAAAGCTTGTAAAGCAACACAAGCTCTTTCCTTTGCAAACCCACTTCCCGATTCAAGAACCCGAATCAGATGATTCAATAACAACAAACCTTCAGCAATCAACACGTGTTTGCTGCTATCAACCGTCGAAACCCTGGCAATTGCAGTAACGGTTTTCTCTTTCATTTCTAACGAACTTGAGTCCAATAACTTAACAAGAACCGGAACCACGCCTTGAGCCACAGCAATCATCACATTCTTATCATCTTCCAGTAAAAGCCCAATCAACGAGTCCATCGCCGAATTCTTCGACCCAACACTCCCAATCTGCAACTGAGTTATCAAATTCCTCGACTCAGCCCTCACAGCCTCCCTCTTCGAACCAGACGATAAAACGACACCGTCCTGAAGAACCCCGCTCTTAATCAAAACGTCGCCGTCCTTAACATGCCGGTCCAATTTCGCCAAAACCGAGTCAATATCACTCTGGGTCTTGAGTTTCCCTTCCGTTAAATTAATAACTTGACATTTCTGCGCCACCGACACGGCGTCGTTTAACGTGAGAGAAACAGAGCGGAGGTGCTCCAAACACAGCGGATTAGATGTGGCGGTTGGGAAGTCGGAGAAATCTTTAAGCTGGGTTTCGAGATCATTAAGTTTAGTTTTGACGATGACCCATTTGCCCTTGAAGTTTTGTATAAGTGGGATTTGGCCGAGGAGAGAAGATAGAAGGGGAGTTGAAACATTGATTGGGTCCGTTTCAGTTTCTTTCATGGCTGTTGCTTTTTCTCAATTTTGCTGTTTTTCCCCCCTAATTTATAACATAATAAAGGCCAAAAGAAAGAAAGAGAAAGAGGGTAAGAGAGGTTAGGGTTAGAGTCTATGTAGCCTAGAGAGAAGGACTCAGAAGTCAGAAGTGAACGAAGATATAGGTGGCGATGATGAGGTTGTATACCAGGCGCAACACAGGAGCGTGGATGTCACGATTCTTGACTCTTATGATTGTTTGTTCCCGCCAGTTTGATAACTCATTTTGACCGCCTAGTGGGCAAGTGACACTGTCAAAAATGTTAAATGTGTGGAATTTTGTTACCTACTGTATTTTCTATTTTTCTCTAAATAATTTTATTTTTTATTTGCTTAAATTTTCAATTGAAAAATAATACATAAATAATAAAAGTTAATATTTTATTGTTATATATTTATAAATAGCAACATATTGATTAATAAAAGTTAATATTTTATTGTTATATATTTATAAATAGCAACATGTTGATTATGATATGAAGATAATAATTTATATTCTTGAGCTGTTTAATTAACAAATATAAAAAATTAAACATATATTTAATCTTAATGTTTCGGACATCTGTTCATAAGGGAATTTTTATCTTTATTAATATGATGATGTCAATATTCGTATCTGACTGTTCAACCAATAAATATAAAAAATAGAAATTATATTCGGTCTTTTTATTCCAAGCTCTCATGAACTTCATCCCTTGATTTTTGTCATCTCTATATATTTCTATAAAACTTTATATTTTACTATTATATTTTTATAAAATATCATATTTTAGTGCATTTAAATTTTATAAAATATGAAAATTTATAAAATGTTACATCACAATATTTATTACACCCATTTTGTGTGTTTAGTTTGGTCAATTTGGGGTTATGATTAAAAAATTAATATGTAAAATTCAAATTGCTAGATTCTTCTAGAAGGTAAAAACTCCCCTCACATCAATTATGAAAAATGATATATAATAATTTAGAGTATATCCAATTAGGCTCCCGACGTTCTATATTTACCAATAAATGATATTATTTTAATTTAAAAAGTCATGTAAGAAGATTCACTCCGACAATACTCATATATTTGTCACATATAATATAAACTAGATATTGCCCGTGCCTACGACACGATGTTACAAAATTTATAGAGAGATTAAGATTCTATTGTTTAATTTGTTTGTTAATTTTCAGAGATATTCTATAATGAAAAGATTTTATTTTTTAATTAAATGATTTCATTCTTTAATTTATTTGGTAGTTTTCATTTTCCATTTTTATAGAGATTCTATAATGGAATAATTTTTTATCAGCCATTAGATTATAATAAAATGATCTGAGCCGCCAATTAAACCACATAAAGATAACATTTGGATACATTATCTCTATTAATCTTAACCATTGGTTGTCTTCTTTTCCCCCACACCATTGTGCTTTATAATATAAATATATAATGCCTATAAAGAAGTGTTGATTACTTGATTGGTTGATTTTTATGATAAATTCTTACTATAATTAAATTATTAAATTGAATATAAGTATTTAAGGAGAATTCATTTTGACTTTGAAATGACAACTCCATGTGTAGGAACCAATTGTTTGTTTTGTTTTGCATGACTGCTGCTTAATTCATACACGCATGGGAATGGGATGAGGCTGCGACTGTTCGTGTTCCAGAAGGTTGCCCCTGCAAGTGCGTGTTGTTGTTGCTTTCATCAAAGTCTAATTTGATTGTTTGCGTTGCTTGATGCACGCCACTCATTTCCTTTTGATTTAATGGTGTGCAACTTAAATTTGCAATTGTTTTTTTTTATTACAAACAGAAAAGCCACTTTGATAATTGCCTAACGTGATGGCCATGCATTTGATATTAATCCATTGACATAAGCCATGCAATTTAAATGATCAAATGCACATAAAGCCACTTGATGAATCCCGAAACCAACAAAACAAAATATGTTCCTACTCAATCTTCCGTATTATAATTTACCATCAAACATCTGTGAGAGTGGGCTCAATTTAATTCGATTGTGAAAATTTTTCTCGAAAACATTTTCTCTCAATTTTCTTTCACTTCTCTCTTTTCAATTTAATTGAAAATGTGAAAGTGGTGAGGGTTGGTGTTTCCAAGAGAAACACTTTGTATTTATATATAGGATTTAGGTTAAAATGTGTTTGTACAAAATTAACCTTAACCCTAAAATAAATAATAATTTTGGCCAAATGCCTTTTTGTCACAATAAAGTTATTAATCTCAAAATTAAATATGATATCAAATATCATTTAATTCGAAATTTAAAAAAATTCAAAATGTAACTTATATCATAAATTATCATATTTGATTTTGAATCAAATCAAATTTAATTCAAAATTCAAATCTTATATTAAATGATTATCTAATAATCATTAATTTAAAACTATATGTTAAATATTTCAATATATAGTTACAGAATGTGACATTATATAATTATTAATTTAATGAATAATTATGCTATTAAATAATTCATAAATATTTAATATTTTTCAAGTGAGCTCATAATTTGACTATTCAATTATTTCATGAATTTATATAGTGTAACAAGCTAACACAAAGACCAAATAGACCTACAAATCCGAGCACTAACAATGTTGGAATATTGATTAAAACTCTTTAATCAAATATTCTGAATTATTATCTTTAGGTTATTCCACTAAAAACCTAAAGTTATACTCTCGTTATTGTAGATATATTTTACACTGAAACTCGTCGGCGTCCACCGATATAATCACTACATGCAGATTGACCATCTACGAGTATCTCATAATTAGAGCCGGTTCATAATGTCTGTTATATTCCTCTAACTATTTTGTGCCATAAGTATCATTGATTCTCTTATGAACGATTTATTTATAAATATTATGAATATTAATCTTTCTATTCGTAATAGAAAGACTTGAGCACTCTAACCATTAAACCTTAAGGAAGATACTCTTCTACTTCTTGCAAGAAGGGGTGAACTTTATAACTATGTAAAATGTCCTCAGCCACACCAAACCATATCTCTAAAGTACGTAGCTGTTGGTCGTGATTTCTTCACCAACCTCACCTTTGTAAATTAAAAGATATAGCATGTCATGCAGGAGTTCGTAATATACTCAAGATTCAGATCAACCTATATATGATCATCTATTATACATATATGAATTTCTTTGTTTAATATATATTAAAAGAAATTCAATTATGTCTTGGTCCAGTCCTATATGATCACATCATATAAGGTGTCTCCATTTCCATGTCACCACATGAACGAACCCAGATCAAAGTCGTCATACAATATGGAATGGACTACAGTTGTAGATAAACCACAAATAAGTGCTCGTCTTTGTTTGCTCTCTACGGACTATTTAGGATTACTAATTTCATACTTAAATCTTATTGTGTATAACATTGATACACTAAGCCAGAAAGTACATTTAGTATCAAATGACATAATGATAATTTATAATATGAAATTTTAAAATCAACATTTTGATAAATGAATAAATGTATCGTTTATTACTTAAAATAAAATTATGTTTACATATTATATTATATTCTATGGAACATATCCCAACACTCTCTAGATACATGCTTCATGATATTTTACAATTGAATCAATTTATGTAGGATGTCTGTAGGAGCGAAAAGGGGTTTACCGCTATGCCTATGATGTTCAGCGACCACGACACTGTTGGGCTCATAGCCCGTAGAGAGTACGGAGTAGCCCGCAGGGGACTAAACCAGAGAATAAAGAAGTCGCCACTCAGTGTGAACTGGGAAAAGATTTAAGGCTACACTCACCCCTCACAAGGGAAGACCTCAAACCGTTGGGTTCGGAATGGTCCCTTACTTATGCCAGTATAATGGACGGGTTCACACAATAGTACAGCCAAGTCTTATGCAGTTCATGCAAGATAATTCAAATAAACACACAAATTTGCACACCCATAAACATTAATATAAATAAAAGCAAATTAAATTAAGAAATACAAGGTACGATAACAAGAATCATAAAAATCAAAAGCAAATAAAGCGTTAATAATTAAATAGTAAATAAAATGGGGGTTAATCACGCATATATGAGTATTTCCAGAATGTATCCCAAGTACGAGATGCAGTGGAGTTGCCATCTGATACGTGGAGTTATATCTCAAGTACGAGATGCAGTAACGAAAACTATAATAAATAAAGATAGGCGGGAAAAGCATCGATAAATAAATAGTAAACAAAAGGGGGGTTAATCACGCATGTATGAATATTTCCCAAGTGGCAAGTGGAGTTGTATCCCAAGTACAGACCGCACTACCGTCCATTCGGATTCGGCTACGGAATTTACGTCTGGGTTTCCATCCGATATACCGCAAGGGATAATGACACACATAACCATTAATGAAATGTAAATAAAAATAATATAATAATGCATATGCGGATAATCACCAACATGAACAAATAAAATAAAGTGAAATAATAAAATAACAATAAATAAACAAAAATATAAATAACAAACTAAATGCGAAATAATAAAATAACGATGAAAGTGAATAAATAAATAAAAATATAAAAAACACTAAATAGATAATAACAAAAAATAACAAAATGTCGATGGAGAAAAATAATGTGACCAGAAATTTGGCCGTCTTTGATGTAAGACTTCGCATACCCGGCTGGACGTATTTCACGTCCAGCCAGGCATGCCGTGTTCGGAACTATAAAAATAAATAGGGTGAATGTGCCCTCAGGTCTTACCTTTTAAGTTGCTTTCTCGGAAGTCCATTAGGCTGTCGCCGGAAGGATCGCTGATTCGTAATTTCTAATTTACTGTTTGCTGTATTCTGGTTACTGTTTTTTGCTGTTTTTGTTTTGGGTTGTTGTTTCTTCGGTTTTTAGGGCTGTTTTTTCTGGTTGTTATGGTTATTTTGGTCTCGATTTTTAGGCTGTTTTTCTGGTTGTCTAGGTCACGGTTTTTAGGGCTGTTTTGGGTTTCACGGCTTTGGTTGTTTTGTTGTTTTTTGGTTTTTCGGCGATGGTGTTTGTTGGGCTGGTTTGGTTTCGGTGATGGAAGAAAAGAGACCTAGGGTTTTTTGGTTGATGTTGTCGTCCAAAGGTTAAGAAATAGAGCCTCTGTTTTTTTTTTGTTTATGATTGTTGTTCACGTGTGAAGCCTCCCCTCAAAGATGAAACTTGGTCCCTTTTTATAATGATTTGGATGGATCTCCAAAAAGAGAAACAAATCATGGAAAATTATTTTGGAATATAATCTTATAAATTTGGTGATGGAGATTTCAAATCTTTTTAATTGGAAAGTCTTGATGAGGGAATTTGAGCATGTGTTTTGCATGAGATTTCAAATCTTTGTTAAATTGGAAAGTGATTTGAGGGGATTTGTGTGGTGTTTGGCGTGGGCATGGGTTGTATGGGCTTTCATGTATTGCAGGGGTTTTGGGCCGAGGCTAAGGTCTGAAACAGAAACTGATTGAGCGAATCTGAGGCTGGCTAGTGAGTCTGAATCCAATGAGGTGTTAATTTAGGAGTTTTTCTTTCCGACATTCGTTTCCCGCGACTTTCGTAACTTTTCAGATAACGCCTCCATACGAGACTCATCATTGGGCTCATGTAAAAATGCAGTGTCTACAGTTGTCCCTACTTTGATGGGGCTTGTACAAAGTGTGACAGTAACAACCCTATCAAAGTCATGCATGTATTTTTACTTACTTGGTTCGTCGGCCTTTGCCGGACTTACCTGTTGCTTCGCTGCTGGTGTGAGATATTTCTATCTATGAGTTGAGTCGATGGCGAGGTTTTGCGACCCCTGGGGTTCATCCATGTGAGATGCTTCGATCTCTAGGATTTATTCCCGAACTGAGTTGATTTGACGGTGAGATGCTTCGACCTCTGGGGTTCATCCCTGCGAGATGCTTCGATCTCTATGATTTATTTCCGAACTGGGTTGATTTGATGGCGATGTGCTTCGACCCCTAGGGTTCATCCCTGGGAGATAATTCGATCTCTGGGATTCATTCCTGAATCCATTCCAAGTGTGAGATGGTTCATTCCCGAACTGTTCCTGGTGTGAGATGGTTCATTCCCGAATCGTTCTTGGTGTGAGATGGTTCATTCCCGAACCGTTCCTGGTGTGAGATGATTCATTCCTGAACCGTTCCTGGTGTGAGATGGTTCATTCTCGAATCGTTCCTCGTGCGAGATGGTTCATTCCCGAACCGTTCCTGGTGTGAGATGGTTCATTCCTGAACCGCTCCTGGTGCGAGATGGTTCATTTTTGAACAGTTCCTGGTGTGAGATGGTTCATTCCCGAACCGTTCCTAGTGTGAGATGGTTCATTCCCAAACCGTTCCTAATGTGAGATGGTTCATTCTCGAACCGTTCCTTGTGTGAAATACCACACAAATCCATGTCGGAAGGAAAAACTCCTAAATTAGCACATAATTGGATTCAGACTCACTAGCCAGCCTCGGATTCGCCCAGTCACTTTCTGTTTCAAACCTTAGCCTCGGCCCAAAACCCCTGCAACCCATGAAAGCCCATACAATCCATGCCCACGCCAAACACCACACAAATCCCCTCAAATCACTTTCCAATTTAACAAAGATTTGAAATCTCATGCAAAATACATGCTCAAATTCCCTCATCAAGACTTTCCAATTAAAAAGATTTGAAATCTCCATCACCAAATTTATAAGATTATATTCCAAAATAATTTTCCATGATTTGTTTCCCTTTTTGGAGATCCATCCAAATCATTATAAAAATGGATCAAGTTTCATTTTTGAGGGGAGGCTTCACACGTGAACAACAATCACAAAAAAATGGAGGCTCTCTTTCTTAGCCCTTGGACAGCAACATCAACCAAAAAACCCTAGGTCTCTTTTCTTCCATCACCGAAACCAAACCAGCCCAACAAACACCATCACCGAAAAACCAAAAAAACAACAAAACAACCAAAGCCATGAAACCCAAAACAGCCTAAAAATCGTGACCAAGACAACCAAAACAACCAGAAAAATAGCCCTAAAAACCGTGAACAAGACAACCAAACAACCTTAAAAACCGAGACCAAAATAACCAGAACAACCAACAACAAAAAAGCCCTAAAAACTGAAGAAACAGCAGCCCAAAACAAAACCAAAAAATAGCAAAAATAGTAACCAGAAAACAGCAAACAGCGAACCAGAAACAGCGAATCAGCGATCCTTCCGGCGACAGCCTAACGCACTTCCGAGAAAGTAACTTAAAAGGTAATACATGAGGGCACCTTCACCCAATTTATTTCTATAGTTCCGGACACGACATGTCTGGCTGGACGTGAAATACGTCCAGCCGGGTATGCGAATTCCTACATCAAAAACGGCCAAATTTCTGGTCACATTATTTTTCTCCATCGGCATTTTGTTATTTTTTTTTATCTATTTAGTGTTATTTATCTTTTTATTTATTTATTCACTTTTATCGTTATTTTATTATTTCGCATTTAGTTTGTTATTTGTCTTTTTATTTATTTATTGTTATTTTATTATTTCGCCTTTATTTTATTTGTTCATGTTGGTGATTATCCGCATATGCATTATTATATTATTTTTATTTACATTGCATTAATGCTTATCTGTGTCATTATCCCTTACGGTATATCGGATGGAAATCCAGATGTAAATTTCATAGTCGAGTCCGAATGGACGGTAGTGCGGTCTGTACTTGGGTTACAACTCCACGTACCACTTGGGAAATATTCATATATGCGTGATTAACCCCCCCTTTTGTTTACTATTTATTTATCGATGTTTTTCCGGCCTATCTTTATTTATTATAGTTTTCGTTACTGCATCTCGTACTTGGGATACAACTCCACGTATCAGATGGAAACTCCACTGCATCTCGTACTTGGGATACACTCGGGAAATACTCATATATGCGTGATTAACCCCCCCTTTTGTTTACTATTTAATTATTAACGCTTTATTTGCTTTTGATTATTATAATTCTTGTTATCGTACCTTGTATTTCTTAATTTAATTTGCTTTTATTTATATTAATGTTTATGGGTGTGCAAATTTATGTGTTTATTTGAATTATCTTGCATGAACTGCATAAGACTTGGCTGTACCATTGTGTGAACTCGTCCATTATGTTGCATAAGTAATGGACCATTCTGAACCCAACGGTTTAAGATCTTCCCTTGCGATGGGTGAGTGCGGCCTTAAATCTTTCCCAGTTCACACTGGGTGGCGACTCCTTTATTCTCCGGTTTAGTCCCCTACAGGCTACTCCATACTCTCTACGGGCTGTGAGCCCAACAGTGTCGTGGTCGTCGAACATCATAGGTATAGCGGTAAACCTCGCTTCGCTCCTACAGATGGCGACTCCACTGGGAGTTGTTCCATGATGAGGTGTTTCGACCTCTGTGATTCATTCCCAAACTGTTGATAACGTGGGCTTCGACCCTAGGATTCATTCCCAAAACTGTTGATAATGATGGTGAGGCACTTCGCCCCTTGGTCGTCTTCATTCCTGAGGAGTTGCTTGTCCTCATTCCCGAGGCTGTTCTCCATTCCTGGAGTGTCATTCCCGGCTTGCTCATCATCATTCTCGATGAGTTGCTCGTCTTCGCAGCTTTTTCTTTTTCCTGCGAACAGAAAATAAAAATTATGTGTATGCGACGTGTATGCATGTATGCATGGATGCATTCCATATTCCGATGGGTTTTCTTTGTCCTATTAGCTTGATTTCATCTTTGGTTACTCATTCCTTGTGTTATGGGGTTTTCTTCACCCCTTTATGAATCCTTTTGGGCCCTCGGAATCCCCTTTAGCATGCTGACAGTTTCCTCCTGTC